>JAOQML010125999.1:0-18463 GCA_027568935.1 Erythroxylum urbanii
CTCTATGTATATGTATATTACTTACAAAAGAATCTTGGTACCTTATGACTAGATATATAATGCTCATTAAAACCAAATTATTTTATTTTATTAATAATAAATATTTCCATTACAAAACTATAATTAAAGAAGATTAAGGTATATGTAAATACACTTGCTTTCTAGGGCACTATATTTACATAACTCTAACAGACAATCCATAACTTCACATATCATTTCATTTCTCCACCACTAAATTTACATGCAAAATCATAAATCAAAGGACTTTTTGAGGTTGTAATGTGGGTAAAGGTAAGGTGAGATGTATTTGGGTCAAGTAAATTAAACGCCATTAAGTTAGTGAAACAAAGCAACACTTAATGTGACATTAAGTGCATAAGTTAACACTCATCAAAAACTGGGTACCGTTAGCTATGACGAATGCATCATTTATATTTTGCCACCCAATTTAGCTCTCAAACACAAACCACATGAATTATATACCAATATGACGGAATCACTCATATAATTGATTACAATAAATTGAAATCACAAAATAATTAACCTTCTAAGCCAACATCTACCTCATATTCAACATACTCTAATAACACATTCATTATAACTTTAGGAGGATGCATTAATCATAAACAACTTTTCAACACATAAGCAATTCCTCCTTGATACATTTATTTAAACATTTTTCTTTTTTCTTTTTCATTTGCTTTTCTTTATTTCTTTTCTTTTCTCTTATCAAAGTTAAAATAAACTACATCAACATGGAAATTTCAATAATAAGGCATAAAATAACACCCATCATTATAACCAATCCATATATATGCATACCTCCGCACTTAGAATTTTGAACTTCCACAAACTCAAAAATCAACATATCTTCCACTTGCTTCAAGACTTGGGAATGACATTTGGTTAGATTAAAGCATGTAATATGGCTAATACATAAAGAAAAGGCAAATAAAGCTCAAGGGGGCTTATTAAAAAGGAAAGTCATATAATGGGTAGCCTATTTGGCTAATGTAGCTTAGAAAAGCAAATAATGCCTTATCATATTTATGTTAATGCATGTGATAAAAATGTGGTCTCGAATAGAAATCAAGGCAAAATCAGGATGTACATGTCATAATGGTCACATAATATCAAAAGACAATCAAACTAATATGAAGGTGTCAGTCAAATAACACTCAAAATCTCACTTGCTTTATCTACCACTAGTCATTACTCTTCTAAAGATAATGCACCTTGATCAATCACAAAAGTAAAAGTACATGCTAAAGTTGCTACAAAATTATCTAGCCAATTCACATTCTAATCATGACTATATAGTCCTATAATCAACAAAAAAGAGAAAATGTTTGTTTTGTTGTTTTATTCTCTCTATCATTTTGATTAAAAACTTAAAATAAGTAAAAGAAACAAATTCAAACACGTATATGCATATAAAAAGTAATAAGAAATTTACTTCCCTTGGGTTGCCTCCTAATCAATGCCTTTGTTTAAGGTCGCTAGCTAGACTCCATACTTCTCCTCGTATGACAAAATTATGAATTTTTGATGGCACATGCGATTCCCCCACGTGAGGTTCTTCCGGATAGGACCTTGATTGATAATTGTTCTCCTCCAGCATCCTCTCTATCTTCAGATTCTTTATCTTAACCGAGTCTTTGCTCTCTTGAAATAATTCAAAAGACTCTTCATCTTTTTCTTCTTCGTTTAATTTTTCCAGCCTGTTAGATAAAGGTGAAGGTTTTGTCTAGAAAATAATTATGGACTCAGTACTTTCCTCCGAGCTAAATCATGTATCATATTCTGCTGCATACTCTCACGAAGCTACTAAATACCCTTCTGAAATTAAAGATTTTTAAGAATCACAACATTCATCATTTCTTCTAGAGATATACCTGAGTTTTGAAAAGAAGCTTCTAGTTTACATAGGAATTGTTGTGTGTCCTGCTAACTATCATAGATGTAATTCTGATTGCTATCCCATCCATAACCAAGTTAGGTTGATTAGTTTAACCTTGGTTATAAGATTGAGAATAAGAGTTAAAGAAAATTTTCTTCCACTAACAATTTTTTTTAATAAATCACAAACACAAAACATAATAAAGAAAGGATCACGAAATAACTGAAAAGAAACTAATTACGAAAAATATGTACAAAAAGTAATTAAATGACAAATAAAAAATAAAACACTGCACTCTTCAGCAACGGTGCCAAAATTGGTAGCTCATCGTTACGCCATTCAGAAAAATAACTAGACTACTACTATAGCAATGGTGAGTCTAAGTCGACCCCACAGAGAGTGTGTGTAAAGTTGTTGAAATGAAAGCAACTGGTGTTTAGGTTTAACGGAGGGGGGGTTTGATTTTAAAAAAAGAAAATAAAATGAAACTAAACTAATAAAAAAAAATTAAAGGAAACATGCAAAAAAGATAAAAATGGGGAATTAGGTAGGGACTCAGTTCTTTAGTTAAATCTGGCCTATATTAATTGCAAAACCAATTCACTAGTTTTAGACTAAAAAAATGCAAGTATATGGGGTGCGACTTGTAGTAAAGAACAGATATAAATCCCTCAAAGATTGTGTTTAGATATTACTTAATTCAGGCTACTTTGTTTTAGAACCAATTTTAATGAATATAAACTAAAAAAATAAACTAATTAAATAACTAACACTGAACAAATGATAAAGCAAAAGTGCAGAAACTTGGAATTCAATATTTAACAATTAGCGATCACTTTTTCCCTATCCTATCTCCCTCCTTCCTTGTTAATTGAATTATGTCTCACCTAAGATATCCTAATGTATTAACTACCCTGTCTCAAGGTGTAATTAATTGTCCCTAGCCAAATTAAATGGAAATGATTAAGCAATCTCTCAATCTACAAAATCAGTATACCAATTTAACTAGTTACGAAGTTATCTTATGGGTAATCAACTAAATAGCCAAGATCTCACTCTAACTAATCAATTAAATTGATGAATGTAGGTCTATAGAGTTCCAATTCTCAATGTACAGCCCTACACAATTTACCTAACTCAATTTCTCAATATATTGCAAGTTATAAGCTTAACATTTATCAAAAGCATCATTCATTCAAATCAACAAAATATGAGTTCAACAAATAGTTCAAAAGTAATCTCTACAAATAACTCAACCCCTCATAATGTCATTAGCATCCCCAATAACCAAAAAATCTATAATAAAGATCCTATAAGAGAAAAAGAAATAAGAAATAGTGAAGCAAGCTCCTCCCCTTCCTTGCCCAAATCTGGAAAATCTGGAGTTGGTGTGCTCTTTGCCCAATTTAAAATGGAAGTCTTGATTCTCCACCTCTATCTATACTTTAAATCTATTTTGTAGCTCAAGGAGGCAGGTTCTCCCATCACTCCCTCAGCTCTAGGGATTTATGCCCGTCTATCTCATATGATAAGCCACAAAAACTTAAAAATGAGTGAAACCTGTGTGCTTTTTTGACTTCAGTTCCTACAATCGTGGAAATTAGCATTAATCCTTCTATCGTGGGTTCTTGTTTTACACCTCCTCCCCTTTTCTTCTCCTCTGTGGTCCCTAGCTCAATCAAAAAGGTGGCCACCCTCCATTCCTACACTAAAATGATCAATTCTTACCATGAACCAACATCAAACATAAAAGAACAGTCATGAAGATCAAACTAAATAAAAACATATAAAATAAGTCTTAAAACACGATAATAACAACCTATTATGTAAGAAAAATATCCCAAATACTTAGAAAAACACACACTAATACACAACTATCAACCTAATTAACAATAGTTCATTGATTTGTTGTTTTTAAACCTTTCCTAGCAACTATTATTCGTGGGTTAATAATTAACCCGAGTTTTCCTTTAGGTAGTTTTTAATCAAGATACGATCGTTAATTAAATCTAACCACCAAATAACTTAGGATACGATCTCTAGATTTAATTAGGAAATAGCATTATGAATTAGGAAAACCAATTAATCAAGGAAATAACCACATACGATGCATCATTTAACATAGGTTATGTTATCCCTAATGATTACGAATTATTAGGGATAACATAACCTATGTTAAATGATGCATCATATGTGATTACGAATCATTAGTCACTGCATATGAAGTTCAACATACTAGTTAAATATTATATCAAAATTCTAGCAATGGCTTTGCAAATAAATGATTCAATGAATTCATTAAAATCATCTTTTCACAATACCCAATTCAATCAACATAAGATAACATGATCAATTCATAATGAGAGAAAGAAACAACAAAAATAGTGAAATACACTTAACCCAGGTCACCTCCAAACTATTGACGGGACGTCTAGCCCTCGAGGGGTCTCTCTCGACTGAGAGCTTTACCCCTTATCTTTATTAAAATCAAGAGCTCCGAAAAAGATTTGCTTCATCCCTAAGGAAAAACACCAGCCGAAGACCCCCTTTACAGTGCTTCCCTCTCTTTTCTACTCTTTGCATTACTGTTCTATTCTATTTTCTGATTTATTGCTTGGCAAAAACATGCATGTGCTATATGCTTTCTTTAATTCTTCATCTTTTAGTTCCATTTTTCTTGTCCTTCCTTTTGTCTTTTAATTTTCTTCTTCTTGCTCCAAGTAGATAAGTGAATATTAATCTTCAAAAAATGGTCCAAATATCGTACTTTCAACTCACTTTAACTTTTTTACTTCCTAATTGTGCCTAAAATCACATATGAGTCAAAATGAGTATCTTAAGCAATTTCATGTCCTTAACTGCTAAGTGTTATGAAATAATTAAATAATCAATTAAGCACTTATCAATTTCCCCATAAAAACATTAAAATTAAGCTTAAAGACCTAAAAACGTTTACTCAATTCTCATATATTCCAAGATCATATAATCATAATCAAATATGAATGACTTTTAAAAATCATAGCAAGAAGTCAACAATCCAAGCTTTTACTCATGATCAATCAACAATCATCTTCAAAAACTGAGCAATCTAATGGTAGACTCGAAAAATGTGTTTAACTATAATATATACACAGGTATACTCAACACCATTCATGATTATGACAATCCACAACTTCGCATATCATTTCATTTCTCCACCACTAAAATTCCCATGCAAAATCATAAATCAAAGGACTTTTCATGGTTGTAATATGGGTAAAGGTAAGGTGAGATATATTTGGGTCAAATAACTTGAAAGCGATTAAGCTAGTGAAAAAAAAACACTCAATGTGACATTAAGTGCACAAGTGAAAATTCATCAAAAACTAGGTACTGTCAGCTGTGACGAATGTAAGATTTATATTTCACCACCCAATTCATCTCTCACACATAAATCACATGAAGCATAAGCCAATCTAAAGGAATCACTCATGTAATTGATTATAATACATTGAAGCCACGAAAGAGTAACCTTCCAAGCCAACATTTACCTCATACTCAATATACTCTAATAACATATTCATTACAAATTTAGGAGGATGTATTAATCATAAACAACTTTTAAACACATATACAATTCCTCCTTAATACATTTATTTAAATATTTTTTCTTTTTTCTTTTTCTCTTTTATTCCTTTCTTTTCTTTTCTCTTATAAAAGTTAAAATAAGCTACATCAACATAGGAATTTCAATAATAAGACATAAAATAACATCCCAAGTATACAGGTTATTACTTGTAGTAAAAAGCAGATATCGTCCCATAGAGATTATGCTTAGGCACCACTTAATTCAAGTTGTACTTTTTTTAAGACTCAAATTCAAATATTAAACTAGAAAGTAAACTAAATTAAACAAACTAGCAACAATTGAATAATATAATTAATCAAGTTATGGGAGAGAATTAACCAAGTAATGGGAGAGGGGATTTTACCTATCATTAATGCTAATCTATCCTTTTATGTGTTTATGGGACGTCGGTTCTAGACTATCGTAGGGTTAATGACTCTCTCTCGAGTAATTATAAACCTTAATTTAATTATGACACTTGTAATCTCTCAATTCACAAATTACCTACAATTCTAATTAGTTCTAAAGCTCTCTAATAAGCAATCAGGTCTCGCACAAGATCTTTCTCAATGAAATTACCGACTAGATTGATTATGTGGTCAATTAGATCGCCTAACTCTCGTTAATCTAATCTAATCATTTTTATCTAGTTCACCCTCTCATTTTATTACTAAAATATCAAACACATCAATCAATCATAACACCCAACTCAACCAGACACATATCAACTAGATTAATAATAGAGATAAGTAAAATCCCAAAGGAAAACTTAGAACATCATGAGCAATTCAAAATCCATATCCATACAACCCATCTCAATCTTACACATTAAACGAATAAAAAGTTAAATGGGAGGAAATGAAACTCAGGTTGGATGATTTAGGAAAGCAACATTTTCTAGAGATCACCTATTCCAGGAAGCTTCGACATCGAAACCCTCTTCTTCTTTTCTATCTCTCTTCTTTCTCTCTCTCCTTTAGGTTTCCAAATGTTGGAAAAATGTAGGCTCCTCTTAAGGTTCCATCATAATCATTTTATAGTCTTTACCAATTAAGGTAATCCTAGTATCTTTCCAAGTCCGAAATGTCTAAAATGTCCCTCGAAAACTTGAATCTAAAAATGACCTCGTGTTTGTCTACGCGTAGGCCACAATTGTGGCCCTTGGTGTACGATCGTGGCTGATTCATCTCATTCTCTATAATGATCGTGGTAGATCCCCCAAGATCGTGGCCTTATGTTTCTGTCACGATCATGGCATATGCCCTATGTTGGCGCTTCTATCATGATCATGGCAGATCCCCCATAATTATGGCCTTATGCTTTGGTTTGGGTCTCCTCCGAAACTCTTCTGAATGCCCTAAAATACTAATAAACTCATCACAACACCTCATATATATATAATTGATGCTTAAAAACATGTTCTCACCCAAATAACAGTTAAAACATAAATATTTATGAACTAACACAATTCCTAACCTAAGCATACACTAAAAAATCAAATGAACCATTAAACACATATTAAATTACCTATAGAATATAGTGCAATCTACACCATCAACAGCCTCACACTTAAACTTTTGGTTGTCCTCAAGAAAAGATCAAATACAACCAATAAGGTTCTATCACTTCATTTTCACAAAGATTAAAGCATGCAATCCTTCAAACTTTAGCCAACTCAAATGTCAAGCTACTACACACATTATGACTAATTTTCATTGGCGCACATAAGCAAACTCAACCTATGAAACCATCACTCAAAGATTAAGTATAAATTCCCAATGGACCTTCCTTGCAAATTTCACTTATTTCTCACAAGTGTTTGATGGTTAGAGTTTCGCTCAAACTTCCTATAGGAAACCACACTATCATAGGCTTCCTAACACACCAATTCTTCACCACATTGATTACATGCTAGGATAGATCAAAAGGACTTTGTTTCGGATTGTAATACGGCTAATGTTAAGGTGGGTTAAATAGGTTTTAGGGGTTTTTCACAAGAATTTATAAATTACTAAGTGCACAAAGGGATGACAAAGATAAACTTCTAAGATATGCACATAGAAAAGACTACTTCTCTACACTTATTGAAGCTACCATATGTTATTCCTTTTTCTTCTCTTTACCAAATTTTTTTCATTTTTCATTTTTTCTTTTCCCTTTTTTTATAATAAAGAAACAATGAATAGAAAACAACAACTATATGCAATGTGCTCCTAACTTGTGACTCCACATTCAAGTATCACTCAACACTCTATTAACTTGTGATTGGGTAAGCTAATAGGGTTTATGGGTTTTAAAATTGGGTGATTTCAAGAAACAAATGGTTAAAGCTCAATGGGGCTAGTAAGGGATAACAAAAGGGTAGGTCATGTAAGCCAAAGGTTAAGGAAAAAAACCTTAATCATTTCTATCTAGCATGCATCCAGTAGATTTAAATCGTTTCAAAGAAAGTTCTGAAGGTAATTACCTAAGGAAGCATTAAAAAAACAAGGAAATGAAATGACTATAGAGTGGAGTCATAAAGGCTCAATCCCTCACATAGACTCAAATGAAAATCCATTATGCTTCTATACATTACCTTATTATTCAAGTGTCAAGTTTTGAGTAAGCTTATATAGCCAACTACTTTCATCACTGCACATAATTCATTTTCCACTCAAGTAGCCTAATTTAAGTTCACGCATGCATTTAATCTCATTCCAACTAGCATGATAGAATCTCATGGCAACACACTCATCACAAAGTTTCAAATGTAGGGAAAATGACACAACTAATACTAACAACCTAACATACATCCTAAATGACATGAAAAATTGCAAACATAAATGCAAAGACTACCTACCCATACTTAAACAAAACATTGTCCTCAATGTGCAGAAAAGAACATCCAAAACCAACAAACAACACCATGAAAAACAAAACACAAAACACAAAACACAAAAAGAATAATAAAAGAGTTTAAAGCAAAGATGAGCTAACGGTGGTGGTGCTGATGGAGGTGGTGCATTTAGAAATCCGTATCTCAGGTGGGAAGGTAAGGGTTTTAGTTCTATAGTAGGGGGCTTTACAATGGAGGGTAGTGTGGGTGCATTTGCTCTCCCTAACTTCTCTTGCTCGCATAAATCCTCTTCATTCACACTTTTATCCCTATACACTTCAACAACTTCCTTTTCAATTTCCTTTTCAACTATTGTTACACAATCATCCACAACATCAATTTTCATGTAAGCAGTTCCATCTACTAGTTTCTTCAAAGATTTAGTCATATTGAATTCAACCGTCTCATCACCAATTTTCAAAATCAATTTTCCTTCATGCACATTAGCTAATGCCGCACCAGTATTCATAAAAGGCCTACCTAAAATTAATAGACAATTCATATCTTCTTCAAAATCTAACACAACAAAATCAATAGGAATTATAAATTTATCCACCTTTACTAGAACATCTTCTAATAGCCCAAATGGACTTTTGGTGGATTGATCCGCAAGTTGGATAAGCATGGATGTTAGTTTGACATCTCATAGCCATAATTTCCTAAAAATAGACAAAGGCGTCAAGTTAATACTTGCACTTATATTATATAAGGATTTAGAAAATTCAAAATCACCAACAACACATGGGATAGTAAAACTCCCTGGATCTTCTAGTTTTGAAGTTATTATGCTTGTGATGATGGAACTATAATTTTTTGTCAAGGTCACCATCTGGTCATCCTCCAAAGTGAGTTTGTGTCTCAATATATCCTTGAGAAACTTTGCATACTTGGGTATACACTCCAATGCTTCCACCAAAGACAAATTAATCTAAAGTTTCTTCAACTTCTCAAAAAATTTGGAGAATTGAGTGTTGATTTGATGTTGTTTTACCCTCTGTGGATATGGAATCTTAGACTTATAAGGTAGTGGTTGTACATATGTCTTCTTTTCTTCTTCTTCTTCCATATTTTCCTTTTGTTGGCTATCTTTTTGAACACTTGGCTCCTCTAATTGCTTGCCACTCCTAGGTGTAATCACCTTGAGTTATTCCTTTAGATTGGCCTCAGTGTTGCTTGATAAACTTCCTGCATTCCTAGAAGACAAAGCATTAGAAAGTTAACCTACCTGTACCTCCAAGTTATGGAATGATGAAGCATGGTTCTTAACAATCTGGTCAAACTTGGCCTCTATTCTCTTCTGACTCTCTTCTTGTCTTCTTGGACCTTCCTCTTGGCTCGAGAACCTTAAACCCAATACGTCCATTAACTTGTTCATTTTGTTCTTTAAAGATCTAAGTCAGTCTTACTAAAATTTGGGAGGTCCTTATGTTCTCACTTGGTCGGTTGCATTGCTAGTACTCTATAAAAAATTTAGGTCATTTTTTCACCTAGGATTTTAAGTGCTAGAGTATGGATTATTACCTTATTCTGACTGACTTAAGTAATTTACTTGTTCTATACCACTTGCTCCCAGTAAGAAACATTCAGTTGTGCTATGGTTGTGTTTTCCCTATAATTCATATTGTACTTGCATGGTTTTGGCTACAGATGAAGAAGCTCCTTGCATGTTGCTCAACTGTTTAGTGAGGGCAGCAATCTATGCGTACAATGATATCACTGAGTCGAGTGGAATCATTCATGTATGCTCCTTGAACCCTTATCAACTCCTTTCATTTGACCACATACAGCTATTATTTGCCAACTCTTCTAAAAGATTATGAGCTGCATCAATGGTTTTCCTTATCAAAACCCTCTTGCAGCTACATCTATTGTTCCTCTTATGCTCTAAGTCACACCATTGTAGAATGTCTACAAAAGAAATTCCCTTGTAAGGTTGTGGTGGTGGCAACTCCTTTGTAATTCCTTGAATCTCTCCCAAGCTTCATACAACGACTCCCCATCACTTTTTTGAAAGTTCGTCATCTTTTTGATGGTTCTTATTGTCTTGGTCAAAGGAAAGTACTTAGCTAAGAAAGCTTAGGCTAGCTACTCCTAAGTAGTGATTTGGCATGTAGTGAGTGAATTGTACCATGCCTTTACTCAATCCCTCAAGGTAAACAAAAACAATCTTAACCTCACGACATCATTCGACATCCCATTAAACCTAAAGGTATCACAAATCTCCAAGAAATTTGTAAGATGGGCGTTGGGTTCTTCACTAGACAACCTATAAAAATGCAAACTACTCTGAAGTGTATTAAAGAGTGTCAGCTTGATCTCAAAATTATTGGCCAGAATCGCTGGCCTTGCAACTCCATGAGGACTGAGACCTAACCTTATAAAATCCATCATTGTCTTCTCAACTCCTCCTTGCTCTCCTTCTTCTATCGTATTCCTTTGTATTCATTCTTGACGTATAGCTCTTTTTAGCTCTCTTTCATGCCTTGTAATATCTAAATGCTTGTTGATGGTAAAACTTATCTACTTGTTTTATGCTAAAAAATTGCAAGTGAACGGGTCGTGACTTTTTGTAAAAAGAGCAGATATTGATCCCATAGGAATTGATACCTATACATCACTTAATTTAGACATAACTTTGTATAAGAAACTAAATTGTGAAATGCAAATAATCTAAAAAATTAAATTAAAATTAAAAAACTAATGTAAATAATGGATAATATCAAAACTGCGGAAAATTTGAATTTAATAATCTAAATACTAGAGATTACTTTTTTTTCTATTTTGTCTCCCTCTTATTTTATCGATTGAATTATGACTCACCCTAGATTTTTTAATGTACTAATTACCCTCTCTTAAGGTGTAACTATTAATACCTAATCGAATTAATAGAAATCAATTGGATGATCTCTCAACCTACCAATGACTTTACCGATTCAATTAGTTATCAAACTATCTTCTGGGTGATCAATTGACTAGTTGAGATCTCTCTTCTAACTATTTAATTAACATGATGATTGCTAGTCCACAGGTCGCCAACACTAGTTGTACAATCCTACATGAATTTCATCTTATTCACTCTTTCTATTTGTTGCAAGATGAAAATTAAAAACAACAATCAACAAAGACAATTGCATGCAATTCAATAAAATATGAGTTCAATATAATAGTTCCAAAAGCAATCCCTAAAATAAAATCAGCCTAACATGGTCTTTATAACATCATCAACATTCAAATAATCCAATTTTACAAAGAATAGAAGAGATTAAAATGATAGAAAATTGAATAGAAAGACTCATTCTCTTCTTTGCCAAAATTTGGAATTTTGGTGTTGATGTACTATTTTTCCCAATCTTAATGATGATCCTTATCTTCAATCCTTCAGCAATGCTCCAAACATGTGTTCTTCACTTAAAGATGGTGTTTCTATAGGTGGGTGTCATCCCCTCTCAAGATGGAGGCTTAATTCTCTTTTTATAGTCTAAAAAACCCAAGTTTCATGAAGCCTTGCATATTGCCTCAGATTGTAATTTCCACGTTTGTGGGAATTTGTCACAAAAACATGTTTCATTTTCTTCTATAATTCCTACATGATGTGGGAATTTGCATGATTCCCACGAACGTAGGAATTTGTCACAGATGCACTCCTTATTTCTTCTCCTCTTTGATCTTTAGTTCACCCTCCAAGTGGCTTCTTCCTTCTTCCTACATAAAAATAGTCAATTCTTTCCCTCAATTAACATCAAACACACAAGAACAACAATGAAAATTAAACTTAATAAAAACATACAAAATGAATCCTAAACTAGAACAATAATGAACAATTATACTAGAAAAACACATGTCAATTACCTATAAAAACATATCCTAATACACACCTATCAACATCCCCATACTTGAATCTTTGCTTATCCTTAAGGAAAATAAATATAACCAATCAATTCTATCACTTCATTTTCATATAGATCGACACATATAATCCCTCAAATTCAAGCCAACTCAAATATCAAGTTCATGCAAATATCATGATTACTTTCTCATTGGTGTACATAAACAAACTCATAATTGGCACAATCACTCAAAGATAAGTAAAGATGCACAAATGAACTTTCCTCACAGTTTTCACTCATTTCTCTTAAGTGTTTAAGGGTTAGTGTTTTATTCAAACTTCCTATAGGAAACTACACTACCATGGGCTTGCTAATACACCAATTCTCCTCTACAATGATTGCATGGATGAATAGATCAAAAGGACTTGTTTAGGGCTGTAATATGGTAAGGGTTAAGGTGGGTCAAAACAAGGGAAAGAAGGTTAAGCACAAGCATAAGTAAAGGTAAAAAATGGATAAAATGGTATAATAAAGCATAACTCCGAAACATCTAAACATAACTAATGTAATACTCTTTACTCATTTATGCTACTTGATTGTTTTCCTGTTTCTTATCCTTTCTTTTTCTTTTTCTTTTCTTTTTAACACTTGTTTCATTTTTTAATATATGGAAGAACTGTGAATACAAAAGTAGCTATATACACTGCAATCCACAGGCAGAAATATACTCAACTCAACTTGGAAAATTTTTTAACATAATCCCAACTAATGTATTACTTAATACTTTATTAAGCTTATGAAAGGGTAGAATAATGGGGTTTAAAGTTTTAAAAAATTGGGTGCTTTCAAAAAACAAAAGGTTAAGGCTCAATGGGGGTAGCAAAGGATATTCAATGCATAGGTCATTTAAGCTAAAGGTTAACACAAAAAGGGCCTAAATCTTCTCTATTAAGTATGCATCTAGTAGACTCAGACTAATTCAAAGAAAGTTTTGAAGGTAGTAACCTAAGGAAGGAACAGTTAACAAATACATGGCATGACTATAGATGGAGTCATATGGCTCATTCCTCGCTTTGGCTCAAATGAAAACTCATTATGCATCTCTACACTACCTCATTGTTCAAATGTCAATTTATGAATAAGCTAATGTAACCAATTACTTTTCATCACTCTATATAGTTCACTTTCTACTTAAGTAGCCTATTCTGAGTTTAAGCATGCATTCAATATAATTCCGACTAACATGATAAAATTTTATGGCAATATTTATCAGAGTGATTCAAGTAGGTTCCATTGCTAACACAAAACACCATTATTAACACCAAGCACATGATATGCATCTTACTCAACACAATGCATACAATACAATTAAGAACGTCGATGTAACCTCCCCACACTTAAAGATCACATTGTCCTCAATGTGACAAGTTAACCCCCAAGTGAGTGAAAATGACAATAAACCAAATAAAAAAATAAAAATAACTCAAATACAAGAAATTGAAATCAACATATGATAGCAAACCAAATAGACCAAAATGAATACACACCAAAATTAAAGAAATTAAAACTAAATAAAAGAAATTAAATGTAATCACACAAAAGAAATAATAAAATTTAAAAGTTAAAGGGTAAGAAATGCTTATTCAGATGATGGTGGTGACGGTGATGGTGTAGGAGCTTTAAAATTATCCCCCTATAGAAGTTGAGGAACTTTCTCTTCAAGCTTCATTGCTCCTTATGAACCTTCTGCATTTGTGTGCCAAGTTCATCAAGTTGGAATGCCATTTGTTGATGGTTTGCTACTATTTGGTCGAGAATTGGTTGATATTGGTTAATCGCCATTATTTCCCTTGGTTCCTCTACTATTGCTTCCTCCTCTGGCTCTGAAGTAGCGCTCGATATGGAGGGTTAGCCTACTACTACACCGGCACCCCTCCTGCTCCTCACTACAGTGAACCTCTGAGGATTGCGAAGTGTCATAGATTGGGCCTCCATAATCTCAGAGCATCTCAAATAGGCTATGTGAAACATGATTAATCACATTTACTATTAACATTATAAAATACATCCAGAGCCGAAGCAATATGAGCCATCCCAAAAGACGTATTCTTTTTATTAATCACACTTACTATTGATCAAAAAATTATATAAGGTGTGTTGATTTTAAGCTTGTAGTCCATCCACAATAAAAAGAAAAGTTCTTTAGTTGAGCATTTATTGATTTCGGTTTTATTAAACACTGGCAGGTATATAAATTTATGTAATAGTAAATGCTCAACACTCCAGAATAGAGAATTTGGTGCATTACGTGAATCAAAATGTTCTTCACCTGTGAGAGTGTTCTAATAAGCATTGACATCAAAATCCACATAACCATTTAAAATTTGTTTATTTGATAAATTAAACAATTCATGCATGATAGAATAATCAAGTTTAAAAACATTTCTACCCGACCTAAACCAAAACAGATCCATTTTAGAGTTCTACCTAACTGTTATGAAAATTTCTAAACTTAGGGTAGCATAAATAGGGATATCACACCGAACAAATCTATTCTACCCTATATTTGCACCTAGTTATTCAAGTCAGAGTCTAACTCCTATATTCTCTAACACTTTAAAATTCAAATATCTAGGAGTGACTATTGCTCTATTCCTAAAGTCATAGAAATGCTCACCTTCTTCTTATGAGTAAATCAGAAATGGGGCCTAATAAGTTATCGCGAGGCTAGTTTTTCCTTCGCTGGAAACTTGCTAGTGAAGCTCGTCGACCAGTTGCCTAACCCAAATCATCCTTGGTGTAGTCATTTTAAGAAGAAAACCTACAACAATTAAAAGAGAGAGAGAGTGAAATTCGTATTAGAGAGAGAAAAAGAAAATTCTTAACCAAATCCTTGCGTTTTGGAATGACTAATGCATGAAAAACATGAAGGAATGTAAGATTAGTGGAAAAGGATGAGAAAAATACCAAGAATCTAGATGAAAAATGAAAAGTTTTAGATAGTGGGAGGAGAGAAAATTGTGGGTTAAAGAGAGAGGAAGTGAAATTTTGAAAGTGGGTAAGAGAAAAAAGAGGGAGGGAAACTTTAAATTTCTCTTCGGATGGCTCATGGGAATCCCCACAATTCCCACAAGCATGGGGTTCCTCTCTGAAAAGTCTCTAGAGATAATTCCCACGTCTGTTGGAATCATCGCAATTCCCACGGACGTGAGTTTTCTCTCCAAAAACTTTCTAGACAGATTTCCCACTCTCGTAGGAATGACTTTAATTCCCACGAGCACTGGAATTAGTGATCCTCACAATTTCAATCTACCTTCTCTGTCTCAAATTCAGTTCCTTTTGGCTCAACAAATACTTGAGACTTTTGTGATCTGTAAAGATCCTCGTCTGAACCCAATACAAATAATGTCTCCAAATCTTCAAGGGAAAAATCACTGCTGCCAATTCCAAATCATGTGTCGGGTAGTTCAATTCATAAGGCTTCAGTTTTCTTGAAATATAAGCTATCACCCTATCTCCCTGCATCAACTCACAACCTAAACCCTTTCTCGAGGCATCACTGTACACTGTATAGCCCTCATTTCCAGTAGGCAACATCAAAACTAGAGCACTTGTTAAACTTCTCTTGAGCTCCTCAAAGCTTTTTTGACATTCCTCACTCCAAATGAATTTCTGATTCTTCCTCAATAACTTAGTCATCAGAGCAGCAATTATAGAAAATCCTTCCACAAACCTTCTATAATATCCTGCCAGACCCAGAAAACTCCTCACCTCTGTCACCGACTTGGGTGCTTGCCAATTCACTACTGCTTCAACCTATCTTAGATCCACATGAACCCCATTCTCTGAAATTACATGTCCAAAGAATATCACCTCATGAAACCAAAACTGACACTTGCTAAACATAGCATAAATCTCCTTCTCTCTCAGTGTCTGTAACACTCTCTTGAGATGCTACTCATATTCCTCTTCACTCTTGGAATAAACCAGAATGTCATCGATAAACACTATGAATAATTGTTCTAGATACTCCTTGAAAACCCTATTCATAAGATCCATGAAAGCAGCTGGAGCATTGGTCAAACCAAATGGCATGACTAGGAACTCGTAATGCCCATACCGAGTTCTAAAAGCTGTCTTACTTACATCAGACTCCTTGATTCTGAGCTGATGATAACCTGACCTGAGATCAATCTTGGAAAAGACCCTTGCTCCCTGCAACTGGTCAAATAGATCATCAATCCGAGGTAGAGGATACTTATTTTTAATGGTCACCTTGTTGAGTCTCCGGTAATCTATACACATCCCCCATGTCCCATCTTTCTTCTTGACAAATAAAACAGGTGCTCCCCAAGGTGATGAACTTGGCCTTATATACCCTTTTTATAACAGTTCCTCCAACAGTTCCTTAAACTCTTTCAGTTCAGCTAGAGCCATCCTATACGGTGGTATAGAAATAGGTGCGGTTCTTGGAATTAAGTCAATGGCAAACTCGATTTCCCTTACCAGTGACAACCCGGGCAACTCCTTTGGAAACACATCTGGAAATTCCCTCACAATAGGAAAATCCTCTAACTTCCCTCCATTCATATTAGTGTCCACAACATGTGTCAAAAAGGCTTCATACTCCTTTCTCATCATTCTGTCAGCTAGTAGAGTCGAAATAATTCTTGGTGCTGATGTTTTCCTGTCTACTCTAAAAATTACCTTCTCACCGTTACCCAAATCAAATTCCACTTCTTTAAGGCTACAATCCAATTTCGCATGATATTTTTCCATAACATCCATTCCAAGTATAACATCTAGGCCCTTTAGGTCTAGAGGTAGGAGATCTACTACCAGTCTAGCACCCTCAATAAAGAGTTCACAATCCCTATACCCTTGACTAACTATCACATTCCTCCCTAAAGGAGTATTAACAATCAAGGAGTTATCCAAAGGTATTAAATTAACATCATGTAATGTCATGCTTGCAGAAACAAAGGAATGTGTGGAACTAGAATCAATTAGTAAATACACTGCTGAATCAAACAACTGAGCCATACCCGTGACAACCTCTGGTGCAGCTGCAGCTTCCTCTCTGGTCATAGCAAACACCTTGCCTGTGTCTGACCCCTTGGCCTTCCTGGAGGTACAGTCTTCTTTGTAGCTCCAGAACTGCCCACTTCAATAACTGGCCTAGTTCTCACTGTTTCTGCTTTTCTGGAGGCTTGAAATTGTGATCCCTCCTGTCTTGTTACTTGGGGACAGTCCCTGATCATATGTCCTTTTTCTCCACATCAAAAACATGCTCCTAGTAACTTAAAGCATTCTCTCCTGTGCAGCTTCCCTTAATGTTCACATTGGGGGTTTATGTTTCTGCTCTTCTCTACCCTGCTATTGCCTCCCACTGTTGAGGCTTGCACTGACACTGCCCTTGCTTGCTTGTTCTTCCCAAAAGCACTACTTCCCACCTTACTCTGTGTGTGGAAGCTTTTCACACTCCTCTCAGGCATTGCAGTACTCATCCCCTTTTTGGAAAACTGCTCCCTATTTTTCCTCTTCTTGCTCACTTCATCCTTTATATTTTTCAGTTTCTTAGCCAAGAGTGCAGCATCTACCAACTGCTGGTAGTCACAGAAATTGTGGATCAAAACTTTCTCCTTGATCCCCAGGTGAAGACCTCCTTCAAACTTGCGGCACTTATCTTCTTCATTTGACACTATGTTTGCTGCATATTAAGAAAGCTGTGTGAACTTTAGCTCATACTCTCTCACACTCGTATCCCTCTGCGTGAGGTTTAGAAACTCCCTGACTTTCTCTTGTATGTAGACCCTTAAGAGGTACTTCTTCTTAAACACCTCCACAAAATCTTTCCATGTCAACACTAGTGGCATAACCTGATTGTGGGGCATTGATTCCCACCAATAGTGTACATCCCCCCGCAGTAAACTGACTGCATAGTCCATTTTCTCCTCATCATTGCACTTCATCTGAATTAGGACCCTTCGGTCCTCTTTAGCCATGGTTCAGCCTCTTCGGGATTTGTAGTTCTATTGAAGTCTACAGCTCTGTTGTAACACCCCACTCCCACCGGACCCGAACCTGATATCGACAGTGATATCCGAATCCGTGCCCCGCAAGGGTGGCGTGTCACATCACTTCACTAAACAAAAGTCGGTATAAATTTTTTTTAATACTCTTATCAATGATCATTACTTTGGGCCCACTTTTTCTTTTATTCAAAACATTTTACATTACAGCGATGAATC
>JAOQML010126004.1:0-18463 GCA_027568935.1 Erythroxylum urbanii
TATTCTTATTCCTCTGATTTACCACACTAGGACCCGTTTCTCTGGTCCGACCCGTTCTCTGGAAACGGGATGTTACACCGTTAGTGGGAAAAATAACTCGTTAGCACGATCGCTAGGCACATTTGTTAGGCACCCTTGATGGGAAAACAGTTCGTTGGCACAATCGCTAGGCTCCCTTGGTGGGAAAAACCATACGTTGGGCACCTTTGGTGGGTAAAATAGCCATGTTGGCACAGTCCTTAGGCACCCTCGATGGGCAAAACATCCTATTGACACGGTTGCTAGGCACCCTCAGTGCATAAAACAGCCCATTGACTCACCTTCTGCGGGTGAAACAGTTTATTAACATGGTCACTAGGCACATTCGGTAGAAAAAAGGCTCGTTGACACGGCCGTTAGGAACCTTTAGTGGGCAAAATAGCCCGTTGACATGGTCGCTAGGCACCTTATTAGGAAAAACAGCCCATTGGCAAGGTCGCTAGGCAACTTGGGTGGGCAAAATAGCCTATTGGCATAGTCGTTAGGCACCTTCAGTGGGCAAAACAACCCATTGGGCACCTTTGGTGCAAAAAACAGTTCGTTGAAATGGTCGTTAGTCACCTTCAGTGGGCAAAACAACCCATTGGTACAATTGCTAGGCACCCTCGGTGGCATAAAAAACCTATTGGCATGGTCCCTAGGCTCCCTTGAAGGGTAAAATAGCCCATTGGCAATACAACCCATTCACTTGGTCACTAGGCACCTTCTGTGGGAAAAACAGCCCATTGGCAAGGTTGCTAGGCATCATTAGTGGGAAAAACAACCCGGTGGTACAGTCGTTAGGCACTTTGGGTGGGCAAAAGAGCCCATTCGCGTGATCACTAGGCACCTTTGGTGGAAAACATAACCTGTTGGGCACCATCGATGGGCAAAACAGCCCATTGGCACGGTCGCTAGGCACCTTTGGGGGGAAAGCAGCCAGTTGGGCACCTTCGATAGGCAAAACAACCCGTTGGCACGATCGCTAGGCACCCTCGGTGGGTAAAATAGCCCGTTGGCATAGTCGCTAGACACCTTGGGTGGGTAAAACAGCTTGTTGACAAATTCACTAGGCACCCTCGGAGGGCAAAAAAACCTGTTGACACGGTCACTAGACACCCTCGATGGGCAAAACATCCCATTGTCTCGGTTGCTATACACCTTGGTTGGAAAAACAGCCCATTGGCACGGTCATTATTCACCTTCAACTGTCAAAACAACCTGTTGGCCCAATTACTAGGCACCTTTTGTAAGAAAAACAGTCAGTTGTCGCACCTTCATTGGGCAAAACAGTCCATTGACATGGTCGCTAGGCACATTTGTTGGAAAAAATAGCACGTTCCTGAACCTTTAGTAGATAAAACAACCTATTTCCATGCCTTCGATGGGCAAAATAGCCCATTGATAAGGTCGCTAGGCATGTTCGGCAAGAAAAATAGCATGTTTGGTAACTTCGGTGGGTAAAAAGCTTGTTGGCATGGTCACTAGGCACCTACAGTGGGCAAAAATAGCTCGTTGGCATGTTTACTAGACACCTTTGGTGGAAAAACAACCAGTTGGGCACCTTCGGTGGGAAAATAGCCCGTTGGCACGGTCGCTAGTCACCATCGTTGGGAAAACAGGCCTTTGACACAGTTGATAGTCACCATCAGTGGGAAAACAGCCCGTTGGCATGGTCGTTAGTCACCATCAGTGGGAAACAACTCGTTGGCATGGTCGTTAGTCACCATCAATTGCTAGTCACCTTAAGTGGGCAAAACAGCTCTTTGGCATAGTTGCTAGGCACTTTCTAAGGGAAAAACAGCCCATTGGGTACCTTCGGTGGGTAAAATAACCCGTTGGCAAGGACACTTGGCACCTTTCCTAAGAAAAACAGCTCGTTGGCACACCTTCAGTGGGTATAATTGTTCATTGGCACAGTTACTAGGTATATTTGGTGGAAAAAATGGTCCATTGGCAAGGTCTCTAGGCACCTTAGGTGAGAAAAACTGCCCATTGGCATCGGTGGGCAAAACAGTCCATTGGCACAGTCGTTAGGAAATTTTGGTGAGTAAAACAGCCTGTTGGCAAGACCACTAGGCACCTTCGATGGGAAAAACAACCCATTGGCTATCTTTGGTGGGTAAAACAACACATTGGCATGGTCGCTAGGCAACTTTAGTGGGAAAAATAACTCTTTGGCACACCTTCGGTGGGCAAAACAGCCAGTTAGTCTGCTGGTGAGAAAAACAGCCCTTTGGGCACCTTCAGTGGGTAAAACACCCTCAGTTGGCAAAACTACTCGTAGGCACGGCCGCTAGGGACCTTCAATGGGCAAAGCAGCCCGTTGGCACGGTCGTTAGGCACCTTGGGCAGGCAAAACAACCCGTTGGCACAATTTTTAGGCACCATCGGTGGGCAAAATAGCTCGTCGGCACGTTTACTAGGCACCTTTAGTGGAAAAACATCCAATTGGGCACCTTCGATGGGCAAAACAACTCGTTGGCACAATCGCTAGATACCTTTGATGGGAAAAACAGCTTGTTGGGTGCCTTTAGTGGGCAAAACAACCCATTAGCATAATCACTAGGCACCTTGGGTGGGCAAAATAGCTTGTTGGCAAATTCATTAAGCACCCTCAGAGGGCAAAAAAATCATTTGGCAGGATTGCTAGGCACCTTCGGTAGGCAAAATAGCCCGTTGGCACAGTGGCTAGGCACCATCGGTGGGAAAAACAGTCTATTGACACGGTCACTGGACACCTTGGGTGGGCAAAACAACCCGTTTGTATAGTCACTATACTCCTTCGGTAGACAAAACAACCCTTTGGCACGTTCGTGAGGCACCCTCAGTAGAAAAAACAACCCTTGGCAAGGCCGTTAGGCACTTCAGTGGGTGAAACAGCCCTTTGGCACGGTCTCTAGGTAGCTTAGGTGGGCAAAACAACCTATTGGCAAGGTCACTAGGAACCTTTGGTGGGAAAAACAGCCCCTTGGGCAACTTTGTTGTGTAAAACAATCCCTTGGCACGATCTCTAGGAACCTTTAGTGGAAAAACAACCTTTTTGGAACAGTCGTTACAAACCTTTGGTGGGCAAAATAAATCGTTGACATTGTTTCTTGCCACTATTGGTGGGAAAAACAGTTCGTTGGGCACCTTTAGTGGGTAAAACAGTACATTGGCATAGTCACTAGGCACCTTCAATAGGCAAAACATCCCATTGGCACGACTGCTAGGCCCCTTTGATGGGAAATATAGCTGATTGGGCACATTTAGGGTGTAAAATAGCCTGTTGGCACGGTCATTAGGCACCTTCAGTCAGAAAACCGTTTGTTAGAACAGTCGCTCGGCACCATCGATGGGTAAAACAACCCATTGGGAATCTTTGATGGGTAAAAAAGCACGTTGGCATAGTCGCTAGGCACCTTTGGTGGGCAAAACAACCTGTTGGATTAGACTATAGGCACCCTCAGTGGGGAAAATAGCCCGTTGGCAAGGTCGCTAAACACGTAAGTGGCAAAACAGCCAGTTGGCAAGGTCAGTAGGTAGCTTGGGTGGGCAAAACAACTTGTTGGCACGGTTGCTAGGCACCTTCGGTGGGCAAAACAATTCATTTGCACAAATGCTAGGCACCTTAGGTGGGCAAAAGAGCACCTCGTAAGGTCACTATGCACCCGCAGTGGGCAAAACAACCTGTTGGCATGGTCACTAGGCACCTTCAGCAGCCAAAACAGCTTATTGGCACAATGACTACGCACTTTCGGTTGGAAAAGCAGCCTATTGAGCACGTTCGATGGGCAAAACAGCCCGTTGGCATGTTACTAGGCACCTTCGGTCAGAAAAAAAACTCGTTGGCACGCTTTCAGTGAGAAAACTGTCCATTGGCATGGTCTCTAGGCACTATCATTGGGCAAAACAACTTGTTGAGCACCTTCAGAGGGTAAAATAGCCCGTTCTTAGGGACGCTAGGCACCTTTGGTGGGCAAAACAGCCCATTGTTACGGTCTCTAGGCACCTTCGGTGGGCAAAATAGCCCATAGGCATGGTCGCTAAGCTACTTAGTGGGCAAAATAGCCCGTTGGCACGGTCACTAGGAAACTTCGATGGGCAAAACACCCCGTTCGAAAGGCCACTAGGCTCTTTCGGTGGGCAAACCAGCCCATTGGCATTTTTGTTAGGCACCATTGATGGGAAAATTAACCGGTTGGGCAGCTTTGGTGGCCAAAACAACCCATTGACATGATCGCTAGGCAACCTCAGTAGGCAAAACAAGTGTTGGCATGGTCACTATGCACCAACGATAGGCTAAATAGCCCATTGGAATGATGGCTAGGCATTTTCGGTGGAAAAAGTAACCTGTTGGGCACCTTCGGTGGGGAAAATAACCTATTGGCAAGATTGCTAGGCACCTTTGATAGGGAAAACAGCCCGTTGGCTTGCCTTCCATTCCATAATAGTCTATTGGCATGGTCGCTAGGCACCATCAGTGGGCAAAACAACCCGTTGGGCACCATCAGTGGGCAAAATAACCCATTGGTATCGTTGCTAGGCACCTTTGGTAGGAAAAAAGTCCATTAGCCCAGTGGCTAGGCATGTTATATGGGCAAAACAGCCTGATGGTATAGTCGGCTGGCTCCTTTGATAGGCAAAACAACTAGTTGGACACTTTTGGTAGTTAAAATAGTCCGTTGGCACAATCATTAGGCAACTTCAGTGTGTAAATAGCCAGTTGGCATGCCTTTGCTGGGAAAACAGGGAGTTTCCATGGTCGCTAGGCACCATCAGTTAGAAAACAACTCGTTGGGCACCTTCGGAGAGTAAAATAACCCGTTGGCAGGGAAACCAGATACCTTCGGTGGGAAAAACAGCCTATTGGGCACCTTCAGTGGGCAAAACAGCCCATTGGCATGGTCATTAGGCAACTTCAATAGGCCAAACAGACTGTTGGCATGTTGCCTAGGCAACTTTGGTGGGAAAACAACCCGTTGAGCACCTTCGGTGGGAAAACAACCTGTTGGCTTGATGGCTAGGCACCTTTGGTGGGTAAAACAGCCCGTTGGCCTACCTTCAGTGAGAAGACATTCTGTTGACACGGTAGCTAGGCATAAACGATGGCCAAAACAACCCGTTGGGCACCTTCGATGAGAAAAATAGGCCATTGGTAAGGTCGCTAAGCACCTTTGGTAGGCAAAATAGCCCGTTGGCATGGTCTCTAGGTAACCTTAGTGGGCAAAACAACCTGTTGGCATGGTCGCTAGGCACCTCAATGGACAAAACAGCCTATTGGCATGGTCGCTAGGCACCTTTGATGAGCAAAACAGCTCGTTGGCACGTCCGCTAGACCCCTTTGGTGGATGACAGCCAGTTGGGCATCATCAATGGGCAAAATAGCCCATTAGCACAGCGATTAAGCACTTTCGGTGGGAAAAATAGCTCGTTGGCACATCTTCGGTAGCCAAGACAAACTATTGGCACAGTCACTAGGCACATTCGGTGGAAAAAATAGCACTTTGTTATGACTTTGATGGGCAAAATAGCTTGTTTGCACACTTTTGGTGGGCATAACAACCCTTTGATATGGTCATTAGGCACCTTAGGTTGGAAAAACAACCCGTTGGCGTAGTCGTTACATACCTTTGGTGGGAAAAACACCTCATTGGGCATATTTGCTCAGTAAAATAGTCCGTTGACAACGTCATTAGGAAACTTCTATGGGTAAAATAGCCCATTGGCACGGTCGAAAGGCACCATCGGTGGGCAATGGGCAGCTTTGGTGGGTAAAACAGCCCGTTGGAACAGTCAGTAGTCACCTTTGGTGTGCAAAATAGCCTATTGGCACAGTCGCTAAGCAACCTCGATGGGCAAAAAAACTCATTGGGCACCTTCAGTAGGTAGAATAGCCCATCACCACGGTCATTAGGCATCTTTGGTGGACAAAGCAAGCCTTTGGCTTGGTCACTATGCACCTTGGATAGGCAAAATAGCCCGTTCCTAAGGTCGCTAGGAACCTTCGGTTTTTAAAATAGCTCGTTGGACTGGTCATTAGGAACCTTTTGTGGGAAAAACAGCCAGCTGCTACAACATTGGCGAGAAAAACAATTCATTTGTATGGTCACTAGGCACATTTGGTAGAAAAGTAGCCTATTCGCACACCTTCGGTGGGCAAGACAGTCCGTTGGCACAGTAGCTAGGCATATTCGGTGGAAAAAACATCACGTGGATGTACCTTTGGTAGGCAAAATAGCTCGTTTTCATACCTTTGGTGGGCAAAATAACCTGTTGGTATGGTCACTAGGCACCTTCGGTGGGAAAATAGCCCGTTGCCATAGTCGCTAGGCACCTTTGGTGGGGAAAAAAGCCAGTTGGCACTCTCATGAGGCACCTTATGTGGACAAGAGAGCCCGTTGGCACGGTCGCTAGGCATCTTCGATGGGGAAACCAGCTCGTTAGAATGGTCTCTAGTCTCCTTCGGTGGGAAAATAGTCTGTTGTAATAGTTGTTAGTCACTTTCATGGTCAAAATAGCCCGTTGGCACGGTTGGTAGGTACCCTTAATTGGAAAAACAGCCCGTTGCACAAATTCAATGGGTAAAAGAACTCGTTGGCATGGTCCCTAGGCACCCTTGGTGGGCAAAACAACCCGTTGGCACGTCCACTAGACCCTTTTGGTGGAAAATAGCCAATTAGGCATCTTTGGTGGGCAAAACAGCCTGTTGGCATGGTAGTTAGGCACCTTCGGTTGGAAAAACAATGCGTTGGCACACCTTCGGTGGGTAAGACAATCCGTTGACAAGGTCACTAGGCACATTTGTTGGAAAAAAATAACACGTTGGTGCACCTTCGATGGGCAAAACAGCCCATTGGCATAGTCGCTACGCATCTTTAGTGGGAAAAAAAGCTCGTTGGCACGATCGACAAGCACCTTATACGGGCAAAACAACCCGTTGGCACAATCATTAGGCACCTTTGGTGGTAAAAACGGCCCGTTGGAACAGTTGCTAGTCACCTTCAGGGGTAAAATAGCCCGTTGGAATAGTCGTTAGTCACCTTCGATGGGCAAAATAGCCCATTGACACAATTGCTAAGCACCCTCGGTGGGAAAAATAGTTTGCTGACACGGTCGCTAGGCACCTTGGGTGGAAAAACAGCCCGTTCGTATGGTCACCAGGTTCCTGCTGTAGGAAAAACAGCACATTGGCATGGTCACTAAGCACTCTCAATAGGCAAAACAACCCATTGGCAAGGTTGTTAGGCACTTCAATGGGCAAAAAAGCCCATTGGCACGGTCGCTAGGTAGCTTGGGTGGTAGAAAAACCTATTCGAAAGGTCACTAGGCACCTTTGGTGGGAAAAATAGTCTGTTGGGCAACTTTGCTGGGTAAAACAACCCTTGGGCATGATCACTCGAAACCATCAGTCAAAAAACTACCCTTTGAAACAGTTTTTAGGCAACTTTAGTGGGCAAAATAAACCGTTGATATTGTTTCTTGACATTGTAGGTGGGAAAAATAGTTCGTTGGCCACCTTAAGTGGCTAAAACAGCCCATTGGCACTATCGCTAGGCACCTTGGATGGGCAAAACATTACATTGGCACTACCGCTAGGCCCCTTCAGCGAAAAAAAGAGCTCATTGGGCACATTTGAGGTGCAAAATAGCCCGTTGGCACGATCGTTAAGCACCTTCGGTCAAAAAATAGTTCGTTAGCACAGTCGTTGAACACCATCGATGGGCAAAATAACCCACTGGGAACCTTCGATGTGTAAAATAGCCTGTTGGCACAGTCACTAGCCACCTTTGGTGGGCAAAACAGCCTGTTTGATCAGTCTATAGGCACCCTCAGTGGGACAATAGCCTATTGGGAAGCTCACTAGGCACCTCAGTGGGCAAAACAGCTCGTTGGCAAGGTAGGTAGCCAGCATGGGTGGGAAAAACAACCCATTAGCATGGTCGCTAGGCACCTTTGGTGGGCAAAATAGTTCATTTTTAGAAACACTAGGCACCTTCGATGGGCAAAAGAGCCCATTCGTGAGGTCACTAGGCACCTTCGGTTGTTAAAACAACTCATTAGCCCGGTCGTTAGGCACCTTTTGTGAGAAAAACAGCCAGATTCCATAACTTTGGTGAGAAAAACAATCCGTTTGTATGGTCACTAAGCACATTTGGTATAAAAGTAGCCTGTTTGAACACCTTTGGTGGGAAAGGCAGTCCGTTGGCACAGTAGCTAAGCACATTCGGTGGAAAAAATATCACTTGGATGCACCTTTAGTGGACAAAATAGCCCGTTTTTGTACCTTTGGTAAGTAAAATAACCCGTTGGTACAGTCGGTAGGCACCTTCGGTGGGAAAAATAGCCCATTGCCACAGTCGCTAGGCACCTTTGGTGGGGAAAAAACTAGTTGGCACGATGGTTAGGCACCTTATATGGGCAAGAGAGCCCGTTGGCACAGTCACTAGGCTTTTTTGGTAGGGAAACTAGCTCGTTAGAATGATTTCTAGTCTCCTTCGAGGGGAAAATACTCTGTAATAGTCGTTAGTCACTTTCGTGGTCAGAACAGCCCATTGGCACAGTTGATAGGTACCCTCAGTAGGAAAAACAGCCCGTTGCATAACTTTGATGGGAAAACAGCTCATTGCACAACCATTGGCACAGTTGCTAGGCACCTTTAGTGGGAAAAAAAGCTGGTTGGCACAGTCGACAGGCACCTTATGTGGGCAAAACAACCAGTTGGCACGATCGCTAGGCACCTTTTGTGAGAAAAATAGCCCATTGGAACAGTTGCTAGACACCTTCAGCTGAAAAATAACCCATTGGAACAGTCGTTAGTCACCTTCGGTGGGTAAAACAGCCCATTGGCACAATTGCTAGGCACCCTCGGTGGGAAAAATAGTTCGCTGACACAGTCGCCAAGCACCTTGGGTGGGCAAAACAACCTGTTAGTATGGTCACTAGGCTCCTTCCGTAGGAAAAACAGCCCATTGGCACAGTCACTAGGCACCCTTGGTAGGCAAAACAACCCGTTGGCAAGGTCGTTAGGCACTTCAATGGGCAAAAAATCCTATTGGCATGATCTCTAGGTAGCTTGGGTGATATAACAACCTATTCGGATGGTCACTAGGCACCTTTGATGGGAAAAATAGCCCATTGGGTAACTTTGTTAGGTAAAACAACCCTTTGGCAATATCACTAGGAACTGTCAATCAAAAACTACCCTTTGGAACAGTCGTTAGGCAAGTTCGGTGGGCAAAATAAACCGTGGACATTATTTCTCGCTGCTGTCGGTAGGAAAAATAGTTTATTGGGCACCTTTAGTGGGTAAAACAGCCTATTGGCACGATTGCTAGGCACTTTTGATGGGCAAAACATTCCATTAGCATGGCCGCTAGGCCCCTTTGGTGGAAAAAAGAGCTTATTGGGCACATTTAAGGTACAAAATAGCTCATTGGCACGATCATTAGGCACCTTTGGTCAGAAAACAGTTCGTTAGCAGGGTCGTTAGACACCATCGATGGGTAAAACAGCCCGTTGGGCACCTTCGATGAGTAAAATAGCCCATTGGCATAGTCACTAGGCACCTTCGGTGGGCAAAACAGCCCATTGGATAAATCTATCAGTACCCTAGGTAGGGAAAATAGCCTTTTGGCAAGGTCGCTAGTCACCTCAGTCGGTAAAATAGCTCGTTGGTAGGCAGCTTGGGTGGGTAAAACAACCCATTAGCACAGTCGCTAGGCACCTTCGGTAGGTAAAATAGTTCGTTCTCACAAACGCTAGGCACCTTGGGGGGCAAAAGAGCCTGCTCGTAAGGTCACTAAGCACCTTCGGTGAGCAAAATAGCCCTTTGGTACGTTCACTAGGCATCTTTAGTGGGAAAAATAGTCAGTTAGGCACCTTCGATGAGAAAAATAACCTATTTGCATAGTTGGTAGGCACCATTGGTGGGAAAAACAACCTTTTGGGCACCCTTGGAGAGTAAAACAGTTCGTTGGCACGATCATTAGGCACCCTATGTGGGAAAATAAAGTCGTTGGCACATTTATTAGGCACCTTTGATGGGAAAAACAGCCAGCTGGGCACCTTTGGTGGGCAAAACAATCAGTTGGAATGGTTGCTAATAACCTTCTGTGGGAAAATAGTCAGTTCGCACACCTTCAATGGGAAAATAATCCATTCTAATAGTTACTAGGCACCGTCACTCGATAAAACATCTCATTGGGACAGTCGCTAGGCACGTTTGTTAGGCACCCTTGATGGGAAAATAGTTAGTTGGCACAGTCACTAGGTTACTTTAGTGGGAAAAATAGCCCATTAACAAAGTCTCTAGGCACCTTGGGTGGGAAAACTGCCCATTGGCTCGGTCGCTAGGCACCCTCGGTGGGCAAAACAACCCATTGACACAGTTGTTAGGTACCTTTGGTGGATAAAACATCCAGTTGGGCACCTTCGATGGGTAAAATAGCCGTTGACACGGTCGCTAGGCACCCGTGATAGGAAAACCAACCTGTTGACATGGTCACTAGGCACTTACAGTAGTCAAAACAGCCTATTGGCATAATGGCTATGCACTTTCGGTTGGAAAAGTAGCCTATTGGGCACGTTCGGTGGGCAAAACAGCCCGTTGGCATGGTCACTAGGCACTTTCGGTCGAAAAAACAACCCATTGGCATGCCTTCAGTGGGAAAACAATCCATTGGTACGGTCGCTAGGCAACTTCAGTAGGCAAAACAACCTATTGGGCACCTTTAAAGGGTAAAATAGCCTGTTTTTAGGGACGCTAGGCACCTTTGGTTTATAAAACAGCCCATTGGTACGGTCTCTAGGTACCTTCGGTGGGCAAAATAGCCCATTAGTATGGCCGCTAGGCAGCTCAGTGGGGAAAATAGCTTATTGACACAGTCGCTAGGAGCCTTTGGTGGGCAAGACAGCCCGTTCGAAAGGTCACTAGGTTCTTTCAGTAGGCAAAATAGCTCGTTGGCACTTTTCTTAGGCACTTTTGATGGGAAAATCAACCGGTTGGGCAGTTTCGGTGGCCAAAACAACCCATTGACACGATCACTAGGTAACCACGGTGGGCAAAACAAGCCGTTGGCATGGTCACTAGGCACCATTGGTAGGCAACATAGCCCATTGGATTGATTGCTAGGCACTTTCGATGGGAAAACCAGCCCGTTGGGCACCTTCGATTGGCAAAATAACTTGTTAGCACAGTCGCTAGGCACCTTCGGTGGGAAAAACAACCCGTTGGCATGACATCGGTGAGAAAATAGTCCTTTAGAGTGGTCGCTAGGCACCATTAGTGGGCAAAACAACCCGTTGGGTGCCTTCGGAGGGTAAAATAACTCATTGGCAGGGATGCTAGGCACTTTCTGTAGGAAAAACAGCTTATTGGGCACCTTCAGTGGGTAAAACAGCTCATTGGCATGGTCACTAGGCAACTTTAATAGGCAAAATAGCCCGTTGGCATGTTGCCTAGGCACCTTCGGTGGGGAAAACAGCTCGTTGGGCACCTTTGGTAGGAAACAATAAGTTGGCTTGGTAGCTAGGCACAATCAGTGGCAAAAACAACCCATTGGGCACTTTTGATGGGTTAAATAGTCTGTTGATAGGGTCGCTAGACATCTTTAGTGGGAAAAACACCTAATTGGGCACATTTGTTCAGCAAAATAGTCTGTTGGCAAGGTCGCTAGGCAACTTTGGTGGGTAAAATTGCCCGTTGGCACAGTCACTAGGCACCATCGATGGGTAATGGGCACCTTTGGTGGGTAAAACGGCCCGTTGGAATAGTCATCAGCCACCTTTGATCTATAAAATAGCCTATTGGCACCATCGCTAGGCAATCTTGGTGGGCAAAACAACTCATTGGGCACCATCAGTGGGTAGAATAGCTCATCAACATGGTCACTAGGCACCTTCGGTGAACAAAACAAGCCTTTGGCTTGGTCACTATGCACCTTGGGTGGGTAAAATAGCCCCTTCGCAAGGTTGCTAGGCTCCTTGGGTTGTTAAAATAGCCTATTGGCTTGGTCATTAGGCACCTTTTATTGGAAAAACTGTCAGTTGCCACAACTATGGTGAGAAAAGCAGTCCATTTGCACAGTCAATAGGCACATTTCATGGAAAAATAGTCCCTTCGCACACCTTTGATGGGCAAGACAGTCCGTTGGCACGATAGCTAGGCACATTTGGTGAAAAAAACATCACATGGACGTACCTTTGGTGGGCAAAATAGCCCATTTCCACAGCTTTGGTGGGCAAAATAACCCATTGGTATGGTCACTAGGCACCTGCGGTGGGAAAAATAGCCCATTGCCACAGTCGCTATGCACCTTTGGTAGGGAAGAAAGCCAGTTGGCACGATCGTTAGGCACCTTATGTGGGCAAGACAGCCCGTTGGCACGATTGCTAGGCATATTCGGTGGGGAAACCAGTTTGTTGGAACGGTCCCTAGTCTCCTTCGATGGGAAAATAGTCTGTTGTAATAGTCATTAGTCACTTTTGGTGGGCAGAATAGCCCATTGGCACGGTTGGTAGGTACCCTCGGTGGGAGAAACACTGCATTGTGCACCTTCGGTGGATAAAAGAGCCCGTTGGCATGATCCCTAGGCACCCTTGGTGGGCAAAACAACCCGTTGGCACGTCCACTAGACCCTTTTGGTGGAAAAATAGACAGTTGGGCATCTTTGGTGGGCAAAACAGCCTATTGGAATGGTGGATAGGCACCTTCGGTGGGAAAAATAATGCATTGGCACACCTTCAGTGGGCAAGACAAACCTTTGTCAGGGTCACTAGGCACATTCGGTGGAAAAAATAACATGTTGGCGTACCTTCAGTGGGAAAAACAACCCATTGGCACAGTCGCTAGGCACCTTTAGTGAGGAAAAAAGCTCCTTGAGACGATCGACAGGCACCTTATGTGGGAGAAACATCTCGTTGGGACATTCACTAGGCACATTTGTTACGCACCCTTGATGGGAAAACAGTTCGTTGGCACGATCGCTAGACACCTTCAATGGGAAAAACAGTCCATTGACATAGTCCCTAGACACCTTCGGTGGGAAAAATTGCCCATTGGCACGGTCGCTAGGCATCTTGATGGGTAAAATAACCCATTGGCATTGTAGTTATGTACCTTTGGTGGGCAAAATAGCTCGTTCGAATGGTCACTAGGCACCTTTGGTTGGCAAAACAGCCAGTTGGGAACCTTCGATGGGTAAAACAGTCGTTGACACAGTCGTTAGGCACCTGCGGTGGACAAAACAACCCGTTGGCATGGTCACTAGGTAGCTTCGGTAGTCAAAACAGCCCATTGGCACAGTGGCTAGGCATTTTTGGTAGGAAAAGCAGCCTGTTGGGTACGTTTGGTGGGAAAAAAACCCATTGGCACGGTCGCTAGGCACCTTTGGTCGATAAACCAACCCGTTGGCATGTTGGGAAGATAGTCCGTTGGTATGATCGCTAGGCACTATCGGTGGGCAAAACAACCCGTTGGGCACTTTCAGAGGGTAAAATAACCTGTTTTCAGGGACTCTAGGCACCTTTGGTGGGCAAAACAGCCCATTGGTACGGTCTCCAGGCACCCTCAGTGGGCAAAACAGTCGATTGACATTGTCGCTAGGAACCTCAGTGGACAAAGTAGCTCATTGGCACAGTTGCTAGGAACATTTAGTAGGAAAAACATCCCGTTCTAAAGGTCACTATGCCCTTTTGGTGGGTAAAACAGCCCGTTGGAGCAATCGCTAGGGACCTTTCATGGGAAAAGCGGCCAGTTGGGCACCTTTAGTGGGCAAAACAACACCTTGGCAAGGTCGCTAGGCACCCTCGATGTGCAAAACAACCGAATGGCATGATCGCTAGTCACCCTCAGTGGGTAAAATAGCCCATTGACACGATCGCTAGGTACCTTCGGTGGGTAAAATAGCTCGTTCGAATGATCACTAGGCACCTTTAATCGACAAAACAGCCAGTTGGGCACCTTTGATGGGTAAAATAGCCCACTGACATGGTCGTTAGGCACCCTCAGTGGGTAAAACAACCTGTTGGCATGGTCACTAGACACCTTTGGTTGGCAAAATAGTCCGTTGGCACAGTGGCTAAGCATTTTCGGTGGGAAAAGTAGCCCATAGGCACCTTTAATGGGCGGAATAGCCCCTTGGCACGGTCGCTAGGCACCTTCAGTGTGCAAAACAACCTATTGGCATGGTCACTAGGCAACTTCGGTGGGAAAAATAGCCCGTTGACACAACTTCGATGGGAAAATAGTCCATTGGCATGGTCACTAGGCACTGTTAGTGAGCAAAACAACTCGTTGGGTACGGTCACTAGGCGCTGTCAATTGGTACAGTCGCTAGGCACTTTTTTAGGCACCTTTGATAGGAAAACGGTTTGGTGGGTAAAATAGCCCATTGGCACAGCCCCTAAACACTCTCAATTGGCAAAACAGCCCATTGACACAGTTGTTAAGCACCCTCAGTGGGCAAAACAACTTGTTGACACAGACATTAGAAACCTTTGGTGGGTAAAATAGCCTGTTCGAATGGTCACTATGCACTTTTAGTCAGCAAAACAACCCATTGACACGATCGCTGGGCATTATAGGTGGGTAAAACAGCTCGTTGTATGGCCATTAGGCACCTTCGGTCAGAAAAACAACCCATTGGCATGCCTTCAGTGGAAAAACAGTCTGTTGGTACAATCGCTAGGCACTATCAGTGGGCAAAACAACCCGTTGGGCACTTTCAGAGGGTAAAGTAACCCATTTTCATGGACTCTAGGCACCTTTGGTGGGCAAAATAGCCCATTGGTACGGTCTCTGGGCACCCTCAGTGGGCAAAACAGCCAATTGACAAGGTCGCTAGGAACCTCAGTGGGCAAAATAGCTCATTGGAACAGTCGCTAGGAACCTTCAGTGGGCAAAAAAACCCATTCGAAAGGTCACTAGGCCCTTTTGGTGGGTAAAATAGCCCGTTGGCGCATTCGTTAGGGACCTTTGGTGAGAAAAGTGGCCAGTTGGGCACCTTTGTTGGGCAAAACAGCCCCTTTGTCAAGTTGCTAGGCACCCTCGGTGTGTAAAACAACCCATTGGCATGGTCGCTAGTCACCTTTGATGGATAAAACAGCTTGTTGACACGATCGCTAGGTACCTTTGATGGGCAAAATAGCTCGTTCTAATGATCACTAGGCACCTTCGGTGGGAAAAACAGCAAATTGACACACCTTCGATGGGAAAACAATCCATTGGCACAGTCACTAGGCACTGTCAGTGGGCAAAACAACTCATTGGGTACGGTCACTAGGTGTTGTCAATTGGTACGGTTGCTAGGCACTTTCTTAGGCACCTTCGATGGGAAAAAGGTTCGGTGGGTAAAGTAGCCCATTGGCACAGTCCTTAGGCACTCTCGATGGGCAAAACAGCCCATTGACACAGTCGCTAGGCACCCTTGGTGGGTAAAACAGCTCGTTGACACTGTCGTTAGGAACCTTTGGTGGGTAAACAGCTCGTTCGAATGGTCACTATGCACCTTTAGTCAGCAAAACAGCCAATTGAGCACCTTTGATGGGTAAAACAGCCCATTGACATAGTCGTTGGGCACCATCGGTGGACAAAACGGCCAGTTGGCATGGCCATTAGGCACCTCCAATAGGAAAAACAGCCCATTGGCACAGTGGCTAGGCACTTTCGGTGCGAAAAGCAGCTCATTGGGCACCTTCAGTGGGCAAAACAGCCTGTTGGCACAATCGCTAGGCACTTTTGGTGGGAAAAATAGTTCGTTGCCATGCCTTCGGTGGGAAAAACAACCCGTTGGGCACCTTTGGAGTGTAAAATAGCCCTTTGGCAAGGACGCTAGGCATCTTTGGTGGCCAAAATAGCCCATTGGTCTCTAGGCACCCTCGGTGGGCAAAGCAAGCCGTTGATATGGTCGCAAGGCACCTTAGGGGGCAAAATAGCCCATTGACAGGTGGTGGGAAAAACAACCCATTGGCACGGTGGCTAGGCACTTTTGGTGGGGAAAAAAGCCCATTGGCCAAGTCGCTAGGCACTTTATTTTGGCAAAATAGCCCATCAACACGATCGTTAGCCAGCTTCAATAGGAAAAATGGCCTATTGGAATGGTCGTTAGTAATCTTCTATAGAAAAATAGCCCGTTGGAATAGTCGTTAGTCATCTTCAGTGGGCAAAACAGCCCATTTGGGATGGTTGCTAGGCACCCTTGGTGGGAAAAACAGCTCATTGGGCACCTTCAGTGGTTAAAACAGCCCTTTGGCACGATCCCTAGGCACCCTTCGTAGGGGACACAACCTATTGGCACGATCACTAGCCACCCTCGGTAGGCAAAATAGCCTATTGATAGAGTCGTTAGGCACCTTTCGTGGGCAAAACAGCCCATTTGAAACGTCACTAAGGACTTTCGTTGGACAAAACAGCTCATTGACACAATCACTAGGCACCTTTGGTGAGAAAAGCTGCCAATTGGGCAACTTCGGTGGGCAAAATAGCCCGTTGGCACAGTTGTGCAAAACAACCCATTTGCGTGGTCACTAGGCACCTTTAGTGTGCAAAATAACCCATTGGTATGGTCACTAGGCACCTTTGGTGGGCAAAACAACCTATTAAAACAGTTGCTAGGCACCTTCGGTTAGAAAAATAGCCTGTTGACACAGCTTCGATGGGAAAATAGTCCGTTGACATGGTCACTAGGCACCATCAGTGGATAAAACAACTTGTTAGAACGATCGTTAGGTACGATTGTTAGGTACCCTTGATGGGAAAACAGTTTGTTGGCACAGTCGTTAGGCACCCTTGGTGGGAAAAACAACACGTTGGGCACCTTTGGTGGGTAAAATAGCCCGTTGACATAGTCCCAAGGCACCTTTGGTAGGCAAAACAACCCATCGGCACTGTGGCTAAGGACCCTTGAGGGCAAAACAAGCCCGTTGGCACGATCTCTAGCTACCTTTGGTGGGTAAAACAACCCGTTCGAATGGTCACTAGGCACCTTGGGTAGGCAAAACATCTGGTTGCGCACCTTTGATGGGCAAAATAGCCCATTGACATGATCGCTAGGCAAACTCAGTGGGCAAAACAACCTATTGGCATGGTCACTAGACACCTTTGGTAGGCAAAACAGTCTGTTGGCACAGTGGCTAGGCACTTTCGGTGGGAAAAGCAGTTCATTGGACACCTTCGGTGGCCAAAACAGCCTATAGGTATGGTCACTAGGCTCCTTTGGTTAGAAAAAACCCGATTGCATGCCTTCGGTGGGAAAATAATTTTTTGGCACCGTCGCTAGGCACCATCAATAGGCAAAACAACCCGTTGGGCACCTTTAGAGGGTAACATATCCCGTTGGTGGGAACACTAGGCACCTTCGGTGGGTAAAACAGCCAGTTGATATAGTGTCAAGGCTTTCTCGGTGAGTAAAATAGCCCTTCGACATGGTCGGTAGGTGCCTCAGTGGGTGAAACAGTCCCTTGGCACGGTCACTAGGAAGCTTCGGTAGGAAGAATAGCCTATTGACACAATGGCTAGGCACCTTTGGTGTGGAGAAGAGCTTGTTGGCCTGGTCGCTAGGCATCTTATCTTGGCAAAACAGCCCATTAACATGGTCATTAGCCACCTTTGGTGGGCAAAACAACCCGCTCGAATGGTCGCTACGCAACCTATATGGGCAAAACAACCTGGTGGGATGGTCGCAATGTGCCTTTGGTGGCAAAATAGCCCGTTGGCACAGTGTTATGCACATTAGGTGGGAAAATAGCCCATTGGCAAAACATTCGGTTGGCACGGTCGTTTGGCACCATCGATGGGTAAAACAACCCGTTAACATTGTCCCCAAGCACCTTCTATGGGTAAAACAACCCATTGAGCACCTTTGATGGGAAAAATAGCCCATTGGTGGAAAAACAGCACATTGGGCACCATCGATGGGTAAAACAACCCTTTGGCAAGGACGCTAGGCACCTTTTGTGGGAAAATAGTCCATTGGCATGGTCACTCAACACATTCGAGGCAAAAAAATGGCCCAAGGGCACAGTCGCTAGCCACCTTCAGTGGGCAAAACAGCCCATTGGCATTAGTGGGCAAAACAATCTATTGGCACAGTTGCTAGACACCTTCGAAGGGAAAACAACTAGTTGGCATTCCTTCGATGGGCAAAATGGTCCATTGACATGGTACCTTGGCACTACTGGTGGGCAAAAAAACCTGTTGGACGGCTTCGGTGGGTAAAACTACTCGTTAGAATGGTCGCTAGGCCCCTTGGGTGGGCAGAACAGTCTGTTGGCACATTCTCTATGCACCTTTGGTGGGAAAAGCAACTAGTTGGGCACCTTTGTGAGGTAAAAGAGCCCACTGGCATGGTCGCTAGGCACCTTTGGTGTGCAAAACAACCTGTTGGCATATTCACTAGGCACCTTTGGTGGACAAAACAGCCAGATGGTAGGGTCATAAAACACCTTTGGTGGGAAAACAACT
>JAOQML010126011.1:0-18461 GCA_027568935.1 Erythroxylum urbanii
AGCAATGGAAGAAGAACTCAATGCACTTACTTCTACTTATATATGGGATTTAGCTAATTTAATTAAGGATAAATTTAAGGTTAACTATGAATGGATTTATAAAATTAAGACCAAGGATGATGGCTTAGTAGAACGATATAAGGCTTAATTTGTAAGTTAAATGTTCCACATAAGAATATAGTATTAATTATAAAGAGAATTTTGATTATTTAACCTACATCACTTTTTTTTTGTATTCTCATTGTCATTATTGTTGTTAAGTATTGGACTTTATTTCAAATGGATTTTAAGAATGCCTTTTTAAATGGAGATCTCATTTAATATGTCTATATACAACCTCTGGTAAGATTCATTTAACTATATGGAAGCCAGTTCATACCTTATGGGAGAGTTTTCTAATAATTGTAAGGTAACCATCATCTTAATTAACCCTTCTTCCAACTCAACATCATTAGTGGCCTCTAATTCCAAGTAGTCAGTTAAGAATGCTACCAATTAATACTTGCAACTTAATCTAAACATTTCTTGCACTAAAGGATCAATCACACCAATAGAGAAAATAGAATGATCATCTTGAGGACATTTCATTGCATCTAAAATGTTAAAATGAATTACTTCCCCATCAAATTCTATCGTAAAGGTGCCCTCACGAACATCTATCTTAGTTTAGACCATGTTAAGCAACAGTCTCCCTAGTAAGATAGGTATTGGATTATACGAAGTTTCATTATTCATGTCCACCAGATAGAAATCTGCAGGAAGTTTCAACTTATTTACCTACACAAATACATCCTTAACTACACCATCAGGGTAAGCATTAGTATAATCAGCTAATTATATGATAATACTTGTCTCTTTTAGAGGTCCCAAATTTAAGAAGCATAAATTGATCGAGGCATAACATTGATTAAAGCTCCCAAATGTAACATAACTTTTTTAATCATGTTGTTATAAACTTTATAAGGAATAGTGAACATAACTAGATCCTGGCATTTTGGAGGTATCTTCTTCTTAAAGACTATAAAAAAGTTCTCACCAATCATCACCTTCTCATACACAATTCCTTAAGGAATTTTACATACCTGGGCACTTGCTTGATTGCATCTAGCAAAGGTATGCTCACGTCTATCTTTCGGAAAGTCTTTGATATCTTGTTATCTTTTTGTTCTTCGTTTGATTTTGCTAATCTACTAGGAAAAGATGGAGTATTAGTTTTAATATATTACGACTTTCTAATTTTACCTTTGTGCTAGACGAGGGATTTCCTTCATTTCCCAACTCCTTCTCGATCTTTTCTTCACTGGCCATCCTCAACAAGGCCCTCTTAAGAATCTCAAGATCCTTCCTCAAGGTTACCGCATTAACATTCCTTAGATTCGCCTCAGGTTGAGATGACAACTTCCCTCTCCTATTGATAGCTACTATCATCTGACCCATCTAGTTTTCCAAATTCTGGATGCTTAATTTTACATCTTTCTAAAATTACAGAGCGTTAGTAGCAAGAGACTTAACTAATTCTTCCAAAGATGCACCTGAATTGGAAGAGGAGGCTTGTGGCCCTGTTTGGAATTGTTGCGCTCCTTATGGCCCATTCGGGAAGTGATTTTGCTGCTTATTTCTCCCATAACTCAAGTTAGGATGGTCGTTATAACCTAGGTTATACGTCTAGGCATATGTACTAGTTGGGAAAATTCAATCCCACAGCATTGATGTATTCCACACTTTCCTTTTATAAGGTTGGGCACCCATTAGTTAGATGGTCTGTATTTGCACATATTCCACAAATCTTTATCTGTGCCTATCTGACAACAATTTTTCTAAAAAAAGGCATTAGTTCATCTAAAATATGTTTAATGGAAGAAGTACTTACCTTGTATACATGAGGAACATTGTTACAAGTGCCAAATTGTTGAATGTTAATATTTATGCTCTCAATTAGCGTTCAGACCTCTATAGGAGTCTACTCACATAGTACCATACCACTTGCTGCATCTACCACATTCCTTTCTACAAGTTACAACCCTTCGTAGAAATATTAGATAAGGAGATGTTCTGATATGTTTTGGTAGGGACAACTAACACGCGACTTCTTAAAGTCCTTTTAGTACTAGTAAAGGGACTCTCCGTTATGTTTCTTTATCCTGTATTTTTTTTCCATAAGTTGGTTATCTTTAATGTTGGATAATATTTCTCCAAAAATAGCCTTTTCATTTCAATCCATGTGTTCACACTCCTAACAAGCAAATCAAATAGCCAGGCTTTTTTTGCATCTTTTAGTGAGAATAGGAAAGCCCTTAAAATGATCTACTCATTTGTCACCCCTAAAGGTTTCATACTCAAACATACCACATCAAGTTCTTTGAGATGCTTATATGCATCCTCACCTACAAGTCCGTGAAAATTAGGCAACAAATGGATTAATCCAGATTTAAGTTCAAAAGTGACATATTCGCAAAATTTAGAAAAGTAGTGCATAATGGTCTTTAAGTTAAGTCTGGTACAGCCAACTCCTATAGTGTTCTTAGATTAGCCATTTTTTCTTCAAATTCAAGCCCTTGTTATACTTCTAAAGTTGTTTTGGTTTCCCTTCATAACATTCATAGTGTCCTTCCAATCTTCGGATCAAAATATATAGGTTCATTATAAGGAGATCTACCATACACCAAAACTAACAAACATGAAAAGATTAAGAAATAACTAAAAAATTTTGACTTTAAATAAATAAATATACAAAACGCCAATTGAAATCAAAAGCAAAAACTAAAGCACCACAATCCTCGACAACAATGTCAAAATTCTTGATGCATTTCGAATGCACTAGAAAATTAAACATAACTCTACACAATTAAATTTACAATAGTGGTGAGTAGGGATCTTATCCATAGGGAATGTACTTGTAGTTTTTGTAATGAAAGGAATTGATGTTTAAGAAAGAAAGGGGGTCTGGTTGGATGCAATTAAGACAATAAAATAAAATTGAATCAATAAAAGCAATAATGCGTTTAAATTCGTTTCTCAGTTCATTCTCAGTCTACATACAAATAAACATACTTCATTGTCTTGTTGTTTTCACACTTCTCTTAGAAACTATTAATCATAGGTTAACAATAAGCTCTATTATTAGTTTTCCTCTGCATCTTGTTTAATCAAAATAAGCTCTTTAACTAAACCTATATATCGAACAACCTAGAGTAAGCTCTTTAGATTTAATAAGACAATCGCAATACGAACTAGGAAAACAAATTAATCTAGGAAAAAACCATACAAGCTTGGGTTATTTAACTTATGTTATGTTATCCTTAATGGTTTAGCAACATTAGTTTATCACAAATGAAATGAAAACAAAACTATTACGTATTGTATTAAAGATTCTAGAAAAAGGTTTATAAAACAACAATCCAATGAAAGCATTCAAAGCATTCTTACACAAATACCCAAGTTAATAAGCAAAGAAAAAAACAATCCAAAAAAGAAAAAGAGTCAATAATACACAATGAACAAAAGCTCAAATGTGATCTTCGGTTTTGATTTCCCCTACGAACCAGAAGGAAGAAGGATTTATGGATCTCAAAGCAATCAGAATTATGCCACCTTTCATGCTCAAAAAATGATTCATGCCTTTTTTGGTTGCTCACGTGTCTATTTATATGAAAAACTAGGATTTTGTGAAGATGCACAGTTTGATGCACGGCCATGCATCCAACCGTGCATCTCTAGAAAATGATACTTTCAAAATTATGCACAACCTATACAAGTGGATACACAATCATGCATCTTACAAGCCATGTTAAATCCTTCTTTTTCTAACATTTTCTTGTCTTATCTTCAATTTAATCCATCTCCTTCTTGTTCTAAAAAGATAAATGGGTTTTAACTCATTTCAGCTCTTATGCTTCCAACTTGTACCTAAAACTAAATGTGAACCAAAATGAGTATCTTAAGCATTTTATAGTATTAATCGCTAAGTGTTAAGGATTGTATATATAAACAATAAAGCACAAATCATCTACTTTATCCTTACATTGCGGGTTGTGGCTATAGTGATGAATCTCAAAACCTAACAGTTAACCACAAGCTTAAGGTCAAAGTAAAGAAGTTCACAAGATGAATAATTGAATAAGTCAAAAAGAAAATACAATACAATAAAATAAAATAGATATAAAAATAATGGTTAGATTAATAAAAAGTAGGCTTTCTTAATATTATGGTCCCCAGAAATAGTGTCAAAAACTTAATTGTCTAATTTCGTGTCAATATTAAAATTTACCACAAGTGCACAATATAATTGTAGCAAGCACGGGCAAATACAGGTCAATCCTACAAAGACTATAAATATTAGTAATTAATCTTTTTTATTATCTAACCTATAAAACAGATTTTGGATTTTAATTAAAAATTAAACTAAACAAATAAACTAAGATTAAAAAGTACTGAAATTAAAACAGGGGAAAATACTTAGAAAATTCAATATCAAATTATCGTGTCTAGGTGATGAATCCTCCCAAGAATCATTAAATATTAAACCTTTATCATGCTATTATATTATTGATTATTGGATATGGAAATTCCTATCTTATGTTAGTATCTTTCTCAAAACTATTAACAACTAGTCTACCAGTTGATTAATAAAAATCTTTCTAGTTAAAACCCTTAGGATTGCATTATCCATTTTTAAATTCTACTATTATGTTTGACCCTAATCTAGAGGATTTATGTTAACCTATCTCTAGGTTTACATGCAACTCCTTTCAATTATGGTAGATCTATTCAAATAAGAGGATTTCTCAAACTCAATCATATTAAATTAAATTATGCACTAATATTCTGGATATATTAGAACAAAAATAAAATGTATAATTGAATCGTAATAAATCAATCAATATAATTGCATTGAATAAAAGATTAAATCATATTGTTATCACAAACTAGATTTCATCATATCTAAACACTAAGCAAGTTTAGCTCCTATCTAAGAAAACAAAACCAAAGATAAATGTGCAAAAAACTAATAGAATACAAAGAAATCATAATTTTAAATCTCCTGTTCTCTTCTATTGAATCTTCTTGCAAGTTTAGATTTTATGTTGTTATCTATCAAATCTCTTGAAGTATTCTTCTTGTTTTTTTCATCCCTTGATCAAAATCATCGCCTCTTAATGTTGCTTATAACCTAAAAACTTTGAAATTTTTGACTTTCTTCAATTTACCTATGTTCATCTCTTTTAAATTAAGGCTTTTGGGTTATAAACGGTCAACTTACATGGGCATGTGAGTGATTGTGTATCTTTAAAAACACTTGAATTCGTGATTTCATATAGGCACAAGAGAATTGCACAGGTAATATACACAGCCTTATAAATCATGATACACGAGCATGTAACTCCACATAACCAAAAACCAAACTTCTTCAATCTTCACACGTTTACAGAGACTTACACAGTTATTGTACATGGATGTGTAGATCCTTAGTTACTTGAAATCTTCATTCTATGCCACTATTTCATCCGAATTTGTCTCTTTTAGATTTATGAAGGCAATTTTTACCTACAAATGTACGTGAAGAGAATTAAGTACTAAATACACAACAAAACTATAAAATATCAAGCAAATATGCATTTATTAGGTACTTAGATTATACTTACCATATTGGAATTTGACAAACTACCATTTCAACATTTTTATAGTATTTAATGAAGGTAATAATTAGCTTAAAATGTAAATCAAATTTTCATGGCTAATATAATACATTTAATTTTGCTTTATGTATTAAGCTAAAGATTTCAAGATTGACCAACATTAAATTATGATCTTATTACTACAAAATTTTGATCATTAACCTAACAAAATGTTGTTATTTTTTAACCAAGTTAAATCAGGTTGAGCTTTAAATCAAATTAAGTTTTAAAGTTTTAAAGTTTATTTTCTAAGTCTAAGTGTAGCCTAAAGCCTAATTAGAATGGGCTTTACCCCTTGATTTTAAATTAGGTTGAGCCTTAGCCATTTTGCTAATGTTAACCACCACAACTTATATAATCTTTAGAAATATATAATGGAGATAATAATACAATATACATATATCAATACTATTACTAAATAATAATCACCACTTATGCAACAATCAAAGGTTTTTAAGTAATTATATAAAACTTGTTCATGGTCAAAGATATATGCTAATTAATTAATCCTAACCAATAGATTTATACACATAATGATCTAGTCCAAAATAATTCATTCCAAACAATATACTGTAAATATGTTATTCTAGCCTCAATTAATAAGCAGACAATTATTGCTTCATAAATAATATGACCCATTCTGACTTCGATTAATAAGTCTCATTCAACTGTCTCTCACTATGGAATGGTACATGTCTCACTTTAGCCATAACATAAATACAAAAATAACACCTATAAGTTTCAATTATAATTTTATTATGCATATATAATTGCAATCTCACTCTAATCATACTCTAATTACACACATGGCACCTACACAATGAAATACAAGCATCTAAATTATGACTAGTTATCATTTAACACACATCTCCCCATATAAATTATGAGTAAGAAAAACCCAAAACTATCAAATTATTGAAATTATAATTCCATTATGACCCTTATGTGAATTTTTCACAACTCTAACCCATTTTTAAACAAATAGAATCATGAAAATAACTACTAACGATACTGAATATCAATAATAAATAAATTAATAATCCCACATCCTAAAGATCATAATTGATGCATATTACATATTAATCGTACAATATGTACCTTAAACTCTTATTTGTTGCAAAAAAGTATTTTTCTTTTTACTTGAATCCCTTCTACTGTGAGAAAAACCTACCACAAACCCCTTTTCCCTTTGTTAGAATCCCTTATTTCAGGCTTCATTATTACTTTTCTATATGTTCTTTTGTTTTCTTTCATTCAATTTTATGAAAATAATAATTGAAATTACCAATAATTATAATTAAAATGTTCTATCAATCGGTTTGATTAATGGATAGGTTCATTTTATTAATCGATGTTTTAATTTTAAGAAACAACATCATAGTTTGGTCAAGAACTCAGTTATCTAATCAGGTATTAAATTGGGGGTTCGATTAAGCAAACATAAGATCTTTTTATTGATGTCAATTAATATCTTCTCATTAATTATAAATAAATCTCTTAATTTTTATAACCTTTTGATTCAACTAGATTTGATATTCTTATCAAAAGTTATGATATAATTATCAAACAGTACTTAATTATGACACTAAACTAAAGTGACATGTTTCTTCCACTAAATTCTTCTATTTGGATTAATTACAGATCTTGGTGTTTGTTCAAAAATGTAATTATTTCTCGTATATGTTTGTAATCTCTTGAATTTCCAAGTGTGTATAAGAAAATATAAGAATGTTTGTGCTCCAAATGTTAAACATTAAAAAGTTTGTTATACGTATTATTTCTTTGACAAATGAGCTTTTTCATGGTAAACCATTTAACTTATGCGTAATTACATTAGTGAGATGTCTTGCTCATAAAAGGTGAATTTCAACCATGTCTCAAATACGAAGTACAAATATTATACGAGTTAAATATATTAGCAAATCCTTCTTAACAACTCTGACTTCCCTACTTTAAACCCCAAAATAAACTCAAAAAAATAGCAACCTAAAAGAGCAATGGAGAGAACTACATAGAGCTCAGTAGTAGGAGACTCAGGGAACCTGGGCAAGCTCAGGTATATGGAATCTGAAGTGGCAAAGCCAATATAGGTGTCATTGCAACAAGGTGCCAGAAAATCGAGCTCTAAAGCTTGTGGGTTTCTTACTGAAAAAAGGCTAGCATTTCCACTAATTCAATGATGGGTTAACACAACTTGGAAAAACAGGGGTTTTGTAGAGCATAATGGTGAACAAAGATGAGTTTTTCATCTTCAAGTCTAACACTGAAGAGAATGCTCTAAAGGTGCTCAACACTAGACCCTGGCATGTCATAGGTCACCTAATCCTCATCCAAAAATCGCAGCCAAAAGTCTCCTTAGATAGAAATAAGTTAGAATCTATCCCTTTGTAGATTAACATACATAGGGTGCCTCTGGAATATTGGCCAGCCAAAGGATTAAGTTATATTGATAGCAAATTCAGAAAACTACTGGGACTCAAGAAAATACAGTTTTAATGAAAAGGATAGGCTTTGCAAGGTTTTATTAGATATATATATTACGAAAAAAACTTCCAAATAAAATTAAAATCATGAAACTTATACATAATGGAGAACTAGAGGAAGACATAATAGAGATCACATAAATATGGAGACCTAAAGCCAAAGAAGAAAAGCAAATTTGAAGGAAAAAAGAAGTGATGGTAGGGAATTAGATTGTGAAGGAAATACCAGAAGCTATGGAGGGTAACCAGGCACACAGTCTAGTACTAAAAATGAACGGGTGGGAACTAAAGTTGAACAGACTAGATTAAACAATGAACAACAGGAACTAAATAAATCCTTGGAGGAAACTCAGATAGGGAAAGACTAATGTCTCATATACCAAAAGGAACAGGACAGGTTTGAGGAGGTTACTAGCCTATTAGCTAAATGGAAGCAGGTGAATGAGGGGTTGGAACAGGAAATAGAAACAGAAATGGAAAGCACTCCAGTGAGGGAAAGGGGTGAAGCATCTAACTCTAAAAAAGATACTAAAATTGCTTCTACTGGAATGAGTCAAAGAACTAGAAGGAAAAGGTCTAAGAAGAAGAATAAAAGATGAAGTTAGCAATATGTAGGGATGTCAATCGCGGCTCGGCCCATTAACATCCCTAGCAGTATGGAATATGAGAGGGCTTAATAGGCTCAATAAATAGCTTGCCAAAAGGAGTTTAGCAAGACCAGTAAATTAGATTTTATTGGTTTCTTGGAAACCAAAATAAAGAGGGATAACTTAGGGAGAAACATATGGTTCCTAGATAAGGACCAGAAGGTAGTCACTAATCATAACTATCACATAAATGGAAGGGTAGTGATCAGTTTCAATCCTTAGAAAATGGAGATGTTCAGTAATTTTGAAAAATGATCAACTCATCCATTATGTCCTGCTTCTCAAAGAAGTTGTTTTGGAAATTGTAGTTACTACCATATACGCAGCTAATCATAAATTTCAAAAGTAGGATGTATAAAGGGAACTCGAGAGACTTATAAAAATCATAAAGTCCCCTTAGACAATACTAAAGGACTTTAACTACACACTATAAATGAGTGAAATAAAGGGAAAAAGAAGATGGAAACTTCAGGACTACAGAGAATTGCAAGAAACAGCATCAAAGACGAGACTGTATTGTAATACCCCACTACCATATACCCGAACATCCATAGGACATTCAAGAACATACCCTATAACAATGGCATGTTAGAGCAGTCTTATACACTTATTATGACATCATACACTTTACAAAATCTGAAAGGCAACTTTTTCATTTCATTCATCAAGATAATCTACATGGTAGTCTTTAAAACAAATATTTACATCATCACAAACATCTAGGAGCTTACTTCTCTTTTTACAAAAAAGTTCTACATGACAAAAGAAACTACATAAATATAATCTATAAGTCCTCAGATGTCAGCTTTCCAACCTTTGAACCATTTCTTAATGCCAAAACGTTCCTCTAGCGTATCTTAGGAACTAGGTCTCCTCTCTCGTACCTGAAAAAGTCATGTTGCAATTTTGATGAGTTTTATAAACTCAGTGAGTCAACCATCCTCTATGTGCTCACTTATTCAGAGCATTAAACATTTCAAATATAGATCAAATGCACAATATTTCTTATCTCAACAATTCATCATGGATTACACTCATTTCATATAAACTTTTCAGAAGAATTCAATCATATTATCAAATGTACACAAATATGGCATGTCTGAATATCATCATAATTCAGAAATTATTTCACAATCATATATGTACAAATGCATATACATATAAGACTCCACTTTGTTATTATTTTGTTGTGACCAAGTGCCTTTTACTGTTCCATATCTCTTGTAGATATCGGGCTCTTTTCAGATACTGTCTTATACCTATTGTGGATACCGGGCTCATTAATCATGGTGCTAATGGCTTTACATGTAGAATTTTGAGCTTTAAGCTCTTTCAGACTAGCTACTCAGGTCACAACGCCTTTATCTGATCATGCATATTAATGTAATGCATCAAATTACAAAATATGATGTCAATAACATTTATTCATGATGAACAGTCAGATTCAGATGTTCATCGGACCTAAGTCCAGCATTCAATAAAATGTTGAGAATACAAATAACTTTCAAACTGATATGCAATCAGAACACTTCCAATACATTCCCAGATATGAATCTCCTCAAACCATTAATGTCTAGAATTTTCACATACAGATCATTAACAGTTAAATATTGGAAGTTGAGCAGAAAGAAATCAATCCTTGTGAGAACATCTAGGTTACTCACAGTACGCTCCAGATTACACTATTGCCTAGATGGTCCGACAATGTCTGGATTCAGTCGATCGACTTGTGCGTCTAAAATCATTCAGTAAATACAAAATTCACATTACAAATTAGATCAATCAAATACATATTCAATCTTGCACATATATGTATGTGCCATGTTCAATGCATGCTCAATGACTTTCTTGGGCATGTTTCCTTAATCACAATTCATGTTCATTCAAAAATTGTCACTTGGATATGTCTTGTTTGCACTTAGGTTTATACCTCAATTAAATTATTTAATCTAAATTCATCAATCAATCATCAAACTAGTTCATTTCAAGCCTAAATGCATAATAGGATAGTACCTTATCATTAGTTGATTCATACATCATTCAAAAGATAATATTTCATGTTCAAACCTCACCCATGATCATAGTGGACCTTACCACGATTGTGACAAAACCTTATGCATCAGGCCACGATCGTGGAGACTCTGCCACAATCGTGACAGAACCTAATAATTAGGCCACGAATGTTTCAAACTTAGGCCATCGTGGAGACTATGTATGATTTCTTCCAATTCTGCACGAATGTTTCACACTTAGGCATATCATTAACACTTCCAATTTTCCAGAATTAATACTCATTTATGCGTCCTCATTTAGGCCTGAATTATACTCCAATTCTAGGTCAAATTTTTTCATTTGATATATCACAAATCATGGTCTTTCATACATCAAAAATCAAACTAGAACTATCATACATTATCATGCATATAGTCCTAATTCTTTTTCAATTCAATAACATTATATTAACATCTTTCTTAAGGACAAATTCAACTTTATTATACTTCAAATTTAGACCTAATTCATCCATGAATCAGCCTATATTGTTGGGTCCCGATTTTCTTAGGATTTATTTTATTAAATTATCAAGCATGAAAATAAATTGAAATTTATGAATTTAAAATTTTTTTGAGTTTAATATGGTATATCATGTATCTTATATGGTTGCATGAATTAAAATTAAGTGGAGGAGTTAGTAGGAATTTACTTTAATAAGGAAGGGTAAAATTGAAAAATCAAAACTTTTGTCTTAAGTTAATAAGAAAAAGAAGAGAAGAAAGAGTCGTGAGAGTTAAGAAAAAAGAAGAAGAAGAAGAGAGAGTGTCGTAGAAGAGACTAGAAGGAGAGGAGAAGAAAGAAAGGGAAGAAGAAGGAAAGAAAGAAAAAGGAGAAAGAAGAAGAAGGAAAAGTTTAGGTGAGTTTTTAGGTATTATTTGCCTATTATTTTTGTTTTGATAGATGAAGTAAGTAGAGAAAGTAGGTTTTATGTGATGAAAATGAAGAGAGAGAAAGAAAAAGAACAAGAGCTTTATATTCTTGGATTTTTACAACTTTAGTTAGATCTTAGTTCTTTGAGTTAGATAAAGCTTAAGCTCATTCATAGATAGTTAGGTTTAAGGAAGCTCATTCGTGTAAGTTGATTAAATGAATATATATATGTATGTTTGAAGGGAATCAAGCTAGCCGAAGTCAAGAGCAAAGAAAAGAGCAAGCTTGAGCTTGGAAGTATCAAGTAAAATAGGTGGGTAATATGTTTATAGTTTTGTGATGATAAGCAAAAATATTTGTGTGTATGAATGCTAGAAATGTTTGTTTTGATTTATTATGAATGTGGGGAAAATGTTTATCTTAACTCATTGTGAATGTGGGAAAAATATTCCTTGAATTTATATCATGTTTGTTTGTTTAATTGTGTTACTTTATACTAAGGTAAAACAGAAAAATTTAGAAGCGTGAAAAAAATATGATTTTGATATGTATGCATCTGAAATCTGTTTATATAGGTAAGAGAGATACCATTTCGTTGGTCATGTACGCGTCGACTTAAAGCCTTCTCCCGGCTGCCTGCTTGTAGCATTTGAGCTCCAAAAAATGGACTCATTTCATTTATGATGTAAACTTCAGCTTTGCCATTTCGTTCTATGGGATTCTCTCGAGCTATTTTGTTTGTGCATTGCATCCTAAATTGTTAGACATGGAAGATATTTGAATGATATTTTGTGATGATTGAATGAAAAATATGAGCTGAATTGTGTGATAATGTGTTTCAAATATATGTGAAAGTTTTAAATTTTGAATGCGATTTACTAAGTTTAGCATGTGATATGTGTGTGTGTGTGTGTGTGTGTGTGTAATAACGAACCTATATACTTGATTGTGCGTGGTTCGTTATCACTGGCTATAAACGTATTAGCCACTGAGCTTCCTAGCTCACCCCACTATTTTTCCACTCCTCAGGGGAAGAAAAAGCAGATCAATAATAAACTTTGTAAAACTTCAGCAGACTCCAAGGATTTTTATCATTTGTAACTTATTTAAGTAGTTTAGAAATTATTGGCATTCTAGAAGCATATTAAGCATAAACATTCATGAATGTATTTTACATTTTTCTACTGATGTGTTTTTGGGATTTGTAACTTGGAGTGGTGCAAAAACTCTGTTAGTGAAAGTTGAGAGAAAAGTTGCAGAGACTTTCATATGTATGTGTAAAATGTTATGTTTTGTCAAATGTTAATGTGGTTTGCTTGATGGCTTTTGGGATGGATTTTCCTTAAGTAAAATTGTTTAGATTATAAGTTGTATGTATGGAATTGAAAGTTGGATTCGGGTCTTGTGGTTGAAGTTTCTAGTTTTGTATATATATAAATGTTGATAGCAGATAAATGTAAACAATGATTAAGGTTTAAAATGTTGTCTAATAACTTTAAGGAATAAACTGCACTGAACTAGGCAAAATTAGACAAAATTGTCTTCATAAAAGTTGTAGATCTTTTTCTTATCTTTCTAACAACATAAAATTTGTAATTTTTGGATATCTGGATTGAAAGTTATGGTAGTTTGAAGTGAGAGTATGCGACTGTGGAGTTGCAGGAAAGTCGCGATCGCGACGAGCTGAGAGGTCTTGATTCTCACGAGTGTGAGAATTTTCTCTCTTGCCCATATGTTGTTTTTGACTCTCACGGGTGTGAGAATTTTCTCTCATGCCCGTGCTTTTTATTATTGTAGTCTCATGGGTGTGAGACTTAAAACTCACACTCGTGACTTTTGTGAGATTTCATTAAAAAAAATTTTATAAATACGTTTACTATTGCTATCATAGCCTTGTGCTATTTATTCTTATTATTAGTTGGCTGCTAAAAAAATTCTCACTATGAATTCATCAATTTTATTTTTTTTGTAAATTATTTATTAAAATTTTATGTCCAAATCGAGACTCGGGTCTAACATCTTTGGTATCAGAGCGCACGGTTTCTAAGGATTTCTAGGCTTAGAATATGTTATTTTATGAATTATATGATGTGTGATTAATTGTTACAGTGTTAAATTGATTGATTGCATTAAGTGACATGCATATCATGCATACAAGTAGGACATAACATTTAAAACGAAAATAAGCTAAATGTTAATATTTTATTAAAGGAGTAAAATGTCACCTCGTCGAAGAACACTTCGAGGGATTTTGCAAGGATCTACTGCACCTGATTCTTCACCAAGAGAGGAGGGGTATTGACGAATCCATAACCCTAACAATTGTTGATGCAACTGTAGGGCAGGATAGCAAGCCCTTTCCACCTCAGATGCCCGAACCACCTCTTCCTCAAACACAAGTACCTAATCCGTTTAATCCTAGAATATTTCAAGCCTTTGCTCAGGCTTTTGTGCACACCATAGGTCAGATGCCATCCACGTCTACTCCAACCCCATCCAAGAAAGGAAGACAATTTGATAAGTTGAGAAAGTATGGCGCCGTGGACTTTTATGGAACAACTAACCCTGAGGAAGCTGAGACTTGGTTAAGGAAGACGGAAAGAATATTGAAGTAGATGAATTGTGAAGATGGAGAAAAGATGGTGTATGCTGTGAGCTTGCTACAGTGTGATGCCTTGCATTGGTGGGAAAACGTATTAGGGAGTTAGTTTAAGCCGCTAGTGTTAACATGAGCTGATTTCCAAACTACCTATAAGAAGAAAGCCCTCATGTTTTCTTTACTTGGATTTTCTATGAACTGACTCACTAATCCCACGAAAAATAGTATATTAGGTCTAGTATATGTCAAGTACCTTAGGCTTCCCACAAGGCTTCGAAATGTGGTTAGATCAACACTCTATACTCTATCCTCCTTGGAGAGTTTTACTCCGTACTTTATCGGAGTATTCATGGGATTACAATTTATCATCTTAAACTTTTTTATAATCTCTCTTGCATATGACTCTTGAAAGATCATAACTCCATTGTTTTAATTCTATCCCCAAATAATATGACATAAGCCCCATATCACTCATCTCAAATTTTCGGGCCATCAACTTCTTAAAATCATCATACGCTTATAGATTATTTCCTGTAAGAATGAGGTCATCTACATAAATGCACACAAGCAAAACACCATATTTATCTTTTTTAATATAAAATGCATATTCATGAATGCACCTTGAAAAACCATTCATATGAAGATATTTTTTAAGGTGACTATAATAAAATCATGACACTTGTTTAAGGTTATACAATGCCCTTTTCAACCTTAGCACCTTATCTAAATGACCTTTAACTATAAACAATTTCAATTGTTTCACATATACTTCTTCTTTAAAAGCACCATTTAGAAAGATTGACTTCATATCCATTTGATAAATTGTCCAATGATTTAGGGCCGCAAGAGTAACCAATAACAGTATTGTCTCTAAATGAGCAATGAGAGTAAATACTTCTTTATAATTCACACCATGCTTTTGGTTATACCCCTTTGCTACTAGTCTTGCCTTATGCCTTTCAATTTCTCTTTTCTCATTTTTCTTCAGCTTATAAATCCGCTTAACCCCAATTGCTTGACGACCACCTGGTAGTGTGGCAAACTCCTAAGTGTCATTTTTCTCAATAGAACGAATTTCTTCCTCCATAGCTTGCACCCATTTCTTGTCTTTAACAACCTCTTCAAAACTAAAAGATTCATCATTTGTAAATAGTTAAAAAAGATTCTCACCGTTTATTCTTTTAGTAGCATCATAGATATCTCCTATGCTTCAAAATCTTTGAGGTTGTTCACTTGAGCTTGTAAAGGAAGGTATGGAAGGAGTTCAACTCTCCCCTTCAGTTTCTTAGTCCTCATTCTCGTCTTCTCCCAAATATGGAAGAAAACTATATGTCTCTTCTTCCTGAACACTCCAATCCCATGAAGCATCTTCCTCAAGCTCCACATTTCTACTAATGACAACTTTTTTTATTAATAAGGTTAAAACATTTGTACCCTTTGGTGCTCTTAGCATAGCTACTAAATACCATCTTCTTGCTTTTATCATCAAGTTTTGTCCTTTCTTATTTGGAGACATGAACATAACCAATAGATCTGAAAATTCTTAAGTGCCTCACACTTGGCTTCCATCCTCTCCATCCCTTTTGAAAGATTATTGTCTCCAAACTCCTTGTAGGTGAACAATTCAAGAGATAAACTGCACATGCAACTGCTTTTTCCCAAAATTCCCAAGGCATATTCTTACTTTTTAGCATTGTCCTCGCCACCTTAAAAATTATTCTATTCTTCCTATCTGCAACCTCATTTTGTTTTAGTTCTCTTGGGACCTCCATAGAATGTCAAATATCTTTTTTCTTACAAAAAATCTTGAATTCATTAGAAGTGAACTCACCACCTCTATCGATTCTTAGAGCTTTAATTTTTTGTCCACTTTCTTTTTCAACAAGAAGCTTAAATTTTTTTAAATGTCTCAAAAAATTCTCTCTTATTCTTCAAAAAAAAATAAACCCATGTCATTATCGTGTAATCATCGATGAAGAGTGCAAAATGTGAGCACTTACCGAAAGATTATGGCTTGATAGGACCACACACATCCAAATGTAAAAGTTATAGAGGTTTGGATGCTCACGAAAGTGACGCCTTTGGAAAGCTCTTTCTTACATGTTTTCTAAGTAGACATGTCTCACACAATTGATTGAGATGGTTGATTTTGGAAAATCCTTTCACTATATTTTTTAATCCTAGAATTTTAAGCCCTTCAAATTTGAGGTCCTCGATTCTCATTTATCAAATCCGTGAAGTATCCTTGACATAAACTTCTAAACACTTCGCATTTGCAGTTTTCAAATTTAAGATGAACATTCAGTTCTTTGTCATAGCAACTTTAGCAACAAGTCTATCATCTTGATTTCGAAGCCAAAAATAATTGTTCTCCATTTATGCTTTGTATCCACTCTCTAAAAGTTGGCCAATGCTTAAAATATTGCTTTCATTTTCAGGATGTAGAAGATATTGTAGGGGAGTTTATGATCTTCATCTTTTGTTACCAAAATCATCGAGCCTTTGTCTTTAATCTCTACCTTTGTATCATCTCCAAAAAAAACATTCTAGGTCACTTTTGTATCCAACTCCACAAATTTACTTGTCTTCTATCATATGGTTGCTTGCGTCATTGTTGAGATACCACGTAATGTCTTTTTCGATGGAGTCTCCTTTTAAGAAAACAAAAGAGTATTATGTCCTACCTCTTTATGCTAGATAAAGTTCGTCTCCTCATCACTACTCTTAGTTTGACATTCCCAATAATAGTGATCGTTCTTCCCATGTGTATAACATTCTACTTGGCTTTTATCCTTTCTCCAAGTATTATTTCTTCCTTATCCATGACCTTTTTGAGAACTCCTATTTTCACCTTCATGAACTAAATTTGTCTTGCCTTTTTATTTACTGCAACCATAGTCTCTACATAACCTTGGCCTCTACTACGACCTTGACCTCTTCCTCCTCTATCATTTCCCTTATAATTAAAGGAAAATTTTGTTTGCAAAAAGTGCTCCACTGGTTCTTTCTTTATGAGCTAACAATGATCCATTTAACATGTCTATGGTCATAAACTCTATGTCCTTTGATTCTTTAATCGCCACTACCATATAATTGAACTTCACATTGCGATAGTGCAAAATCTTCTCTATAATTGATACAACTTCCATCTTTTCATTGAGCCACTTCATTTGATTCACCACCATCAATACTTGAGTAAAATAATTTGCTATGAACTCATTCTTCTTCATCAAAATTGACTCAAACTCAGCCCTTAGAGTTTGGAGTTGCACCTTCTTCACCCTATCAACTCTAACCACAGAAGTCTTTAAAATTTCCTAGACATCCTTGACTCTTGTTGCATTGGCTATCTTCTCAAACATGTCATCATCTATCCCTTGATGAATAATTGAGAGTGCACTTTGATCTATCTTCTTTGCTCACTGCAAAGTTTCTAATTCAGCCACAGTTGCAATATCCTCGTCTTTGGGATCTTAATATCCCTTCTTGACAAGGATCTATAAGTCATGAGACCCAATTATGGCCTTCATGCATAAAACCCTTTGATCATAGTTTGTTTTGGTGAGTTGTGGGTATTGGAAGGTGATATTAATTTTGGTTGTCATTTGAACAAGGCACTATTACCACTTTGTTGGAAGCTGTAGAAGAACAAGAAAAAAAAAAGGGATAAGTGAAAATTTTTGTTTCTATCTTTCAACTTCTTATCTCAATCACATAACATCTTATGACAAGTCTTTTTATAGGCTAAATATCAACAAGTAATGAAAAGAAACAAAAGACTTGCCAGCTGAACAACTTTTAATGAAATAGCTATAACTTTTTTTAGAAACCTCCAATGAACTTGAAACTTCCACTATTTAAAACTAGACTTAATAAGCTTTAAATTCATATTTAGTTGACCAACAAAAACATCTGTTTGTCATCCCAAAACGTCTCCTACATTTAATTCTGTTGAAGACAAAAAGTCATGTTTACTTAATTGCATAACTTGTTACTTAATTGCATAACTTTCAACAGGCCATTGATGCTAGTGGCTTTGCTTTCCAATTCTATAAAAGTGGGGTTTTTACAGGAGATTGTGGGAGTGACCTAGCAGCCTCGGCCCTGGGCAGGGGCGAGGTGGGCCACTACCCAG
>JAOQML010126019.1:0-18459 GCA_027568935.1 Erythroxylum urbanii
GAAAGGCAATCTTAAGCTTGGATTTTTCAGCAAAATTAGGTGGGTAATTTATTTATAGTTATTGTGTAATGGGCAATATGCTCATCTGTGTGTATATGCTTGAATTATCAAATTGTGAATTGCTTGATATGGATAATGAATTATAATGTGTTCTATGTTATGCATTAAAAGATGTATGAAATTTTAATATGATTGAATTGTGAGTATGATCATGCTATGCCCTGGATTTGTATAATGGCATTTTGATTTAAATGGAAAGAAGAAAAGCATGAGCTTGTGATTGATTAAATTAAGCATGATATTTAACTATGTTTGGGTGAGAGAGGAACCATTTCGTAGTCACGTGCATGTCTACATAAGCCTTCTCCCGGCTGCCCTCTTGTGGCACACGAGATTCGAAAAGTGGACTCGTTTCGTTCACGGAGTAAACTTTGGTTTCTCTGTTTTGTTTCACGGAACCCTCGAGCCATTTGTTTGTGCATTTGCATCTTTGAGTGTTAAGTTTTGATGAAGTTATGTATTATGCTTTGATGTTAAATCACAACCAATATGTGTTATGTGATGATGTATTGAGTTATGAATTACGAATGTTGAACTTACGTTGTTGGGTTAAGATAAGATGAATATGCTTATATGTTTAGATGTATGTATGTTGATTGTGTGGCTCATCGCCAATGACTATAAATATATTAGCCACTGAGCTGTATAGCTCATCCCAATATTTTCCCACTCCTCAGGTGTAGATTGAGAAGATCAGTGATCCTTGCAAGGCATTTGGACTAATTCCAAGATAGTTAGCTTTTATACTAAGTTAGTGGCTAGACATTTGGATAGCTTTATTAGCACATTAAACATTGAGCATCCAATGTATTTTATATCTTGTTAAGAATTGATGTAATGTTGATTTGTAATTAAAGCTATGTATGAACTTCATTTTGATTTGGAAATGAATGGAGAATTGAAGAAGTTTCCAATCTGTATGTGCTTAGTTACTTTGTAGTTGTACATTTCCTATTTTGAGTCTTTCATAGGTGTAGAAATTGTTTTCTTGAATTCAAAAGAAAAACTGTATTGATTTAGGTAGAATTAGCTATAATTGTCTTCATAAAAGTTATAGCTTATCTTTCTAGCTTTCCAACTGTATAAAGTAGGAAATTTTTGGATATCAGAGTTGAGAGTTATGCTTTTTACAAGTTAATGATGTTGCATAGGGGGTTTTGTACATGACAGCTATGGTGAATGATGAGAGTTTATGTATATGATGAGTCATTTGAGTTGAGTTTTGGGAGTTTAATGCACCCAAGTTGGTAATTGAATGTTTAAGGAGTGTTATTGCTTTAGAAGAGATGGAAATGGGAAGGTTATGAGTGAATTTGATGTTAGAATGGATGTAGGAAGCTTTGGAGAGGCTTTGGAGGGGTTTGGGTAACCCCTATATCCGTTAGACGGACTTTCGGTCCGTTAAACGGACCTTCTCGGGTCTATGAAGGCACCCAGTATGGCCAATGTCCATTTAGAGGGACATTATGCCTGTTAAACGGACCTTCTTGGGTTTGTTTGTGTCCCATGTCCCTTTGGAGGGACGTTATGTCCGTTAGGCAGACCTTCTCAGGACAGTTTTAAAAATGTGCAAATTTTGACCCTCTAAATGGAAATATCTCTCTTTTAGATCTTCACAGAAGTTGTAGAAATTGAAGTTCTCTTCGAAGCCGTATTGAATGGTCCAAATCCTACATCTCTATCAAAAGTTATGTCAATCGTTTCATAATGAACTAGAGACATGGAGCTATAATTGTTCTGAAAAATTCAATTTGTGATTCCATTACCAGAATTGGATTTGGCTAGAGAGATCCTATGGAGACAACCTTATAGGATATTACGTTCATGTCTTTGATAATTTGGATAGTTGGGCTCTGGAAACGAGGTCCAACATCTTCTTTTCTCTCTCTCCCTTTAGGTTTCCAAATGTAGGCAAAATGTAGACCCTTTTTAGGGTTCCATCCTTATTCTTATATAGTCTTTTCCAATTAAGGTAACCCTAGTGTCTTTCCAGGGTCTAAAATGTCTAAAATGTCCCTCGAAAACTCGAATTCAAAAATGACTTCATGCTTGCCTGCGTGCAGGCCAAAATCGTGACCTGGTTATCTGCTCTTTGTCACGATCGTGGCAGATCCCCCACGATCATGGCATATTTTCCACGATTATGGCCTTATGATGGTGCTTATGCCACAATTGTGGTAGGTCCTCCATAATCGTGGCCTTGTGTTTTAGTTTAGGTCTCCTTCGAAACTCTTCCAAATGCCCTGAAACACTAACAAAATCATCACAGCACCTCATATACATATAATTGAAGCTCAAAAACATGTTCTCACCCAAAGAACACTTAAAACACAAATGTTTATGAACTAACACAATTATTAAGCTAAACATACACTAAACAATTAACTTAACCACTAAACATATATCAAATTACTTATAAAAATAAAATGCAATCTACACCTATCAACATCCCCACACTTAAACTTTTGCTTATCCTCAAGTAAAGATCAAGTTCAACCAATAAGATTCTATCACTTCATTTTCACAAAGATTAAAGCATGCAATCCCTCAAAATTTGGCCAATAGTGTCAAGCTACTACACACATCATGACTAATTTTCATTGGTGCATATAAGCAAACTTAACCCATGAAACCATCAGTCAAAGATAAGTATAAATTCAAAATGGAACTTCCTTATGGATTTCACTCATTTCTCTCAAGTGTTTGATGGTTAGTGTTTTGCTCAAACTTTCTATAGGAAATCACACTATCATAGGCTTGCTAATACACCAATTCTTCTCCACAATGATTATATGTTAGGATAGATCAAAAGGGCTTTGTTTTGGGTTATATGGTGGCTAAGGTTAAGGTGAGTTAAACATGTTTTAGGGGCTTATCACAAGCATTTATAAACTACTAATTGTATAAAGGGATGATACAGATAAATTTCTAGGGTATGCAATACTTCTCTGCATTTATTAAAGCTGCTACATATTATTCCTTTTTCTTTTCTCTTCTTTTTTTTTATTTTTGTTCTTTTCTCTTTTTTTTATTTCTTTCTTTAAATAAAGAAACAATGAATAGAAAGCATCAACTATATGCCATATGCTCTTAACTTATGATTCCATACTCAAGTATCACTTAGCACTCTATTAATTTATGATTGGGTAAGCTAACAGGGTTTGTGGGTTTTAAAATTAGGTGATTTCAATAAACAAAAGGTTAAAGGCTCAATGGGGCTTGCAGGGTTAATAACAAGGGAGGTCATTTAAGCAAAAGGTTAAAGCAAGAAGGCCTTAATAATTTCTATCTAGCATGCATCCGGTAAATTTAAACCGATTTAAAGCAAGTTTTGTAAGTAATTACCTAAAGAAGCATCACAAAAACAAAGAAATGAAATGACTATAGAATGGAGTCATAAAGGCTCAATTCCTCACATAAGCTCAAATGAAAATCCATTATGCTTTTATACATTACCTCATTGTTCAAGTGTCAGGTTCTGAGTAAGCTTATGCGGCCAACTACTTTCATCACTCCACATTGTTCACTCTTCACTCAAGTAGCCTAATTTAACTTCACTCTTGCATTTAACCTTATTTAAATTAGCATGATAGAATTTTATGGCAAAACATTCATCATGAAGATTCAAATGTAAGGAAAATGACATAACTAATACTAACAACCTAACATGCGACTACCTCCCCACACTTAAATAAAATATTATCTTTAAGGTCAAAAGGAGAACAGCCAAAACCAATAAACAACACAATGAAAACTAAAAAAAAAACACAAGAAGAAGAATGATAGAAGAGATTAAGGGCAAGATGGGCTCAAGGTGGTATGGTCGGTGGAGGTGGCACATTTAGAGATGTGTATCTCAGGTAGGAAGGTACGGGTTTTAGTTCTACAATATGAGGCTTTACGATGGAGGATAGTGTGGATTCATCCGCTCTCTTTAACTTCTATTGCTTACCCTCCTCACACAATTCCTTTTTGCTCACCCTCTCATCCCTGTGCACTTTAACAACTTCCTCAACTTCTTTTTCAATTTCCTTGTCAACTTCATTCACACAATCATCCACAACATCAACTTCATACAAGCATTTCCATCCACCGGCTTCTTCAAAGATTGAATCGTATTGAATTCAACCTACTCATGACCAATTCTCAAAACTAGTTTTCCTTCATGCACATCAACTAATGCCCTACTAATATTCATAAAGGGCCTACCCAAAATCAATGGACAATTCCTATCTTCTTTAAAATCCAACATAACAAAGTCAGCAGGAATTATAAATTTATCCATTTTTACCATAACGTCTTCTACTACCCCAAATGGCCTTTTGATGGATTAATCTGTAAGTTGGATAAGCATGGATGTTGGCTTGACATCTCCTAGCCCTAATTTCTTAAAAATGGACAAAGGCATCAAGTTAATACTTGCGCCTGAATCACATAAGCATTTAGAAAATTCAAAATTACCAACAGTACATAGAATAGTAAAACTCCCTGGATGTTGTAATTTTGAAGGCATTATGCTTGTGATGATCGAACTAAAATTCTCCATTAAGGTCACCGTCTGATTGTTTTCCCAAGTGCATTTGTGTGTCAATATGTCCTTAAGAAACTTCACATACTTAGGCATACATTCCAATGCTTCCACCAAAGACAAATTAATTTGAAGTTTCTTCAACTTCTCTAAAAAATTGGAGAATTAAGTGTCAACTTAATGTTGTCTCAGCCTCTGTAGATATGGAATCTTAGGCTTGTAGGGTAGTGGTGGTATATATGGCTTCTCTTCTTCTTTATGTTTTATCTTTTCCTCTTGTTGGCTATTTTTTTGCACACTTGGCTCCTCTAATTGCTTGCCATTCTTAATTGTGATTACCTTAAGTTGTTCTTTTGAATTGGGCTCAGTGTTGCTTAGTAAGCTTCCTACGTTCCTAGAAGACAAAGCATTAGCAAGTTGACTTACCTGTACCTCCAAGTTGTAGATGGATGAAGCATATTTCTTTACAATCTGGTCAAACTTTGCCTCCATTCTTTTTCGTCTCTTTTCTAATCTTCTTTAACCTTCCTCTTAGCTTAAGAACTGTGAACCCAATACATCCATTAACTTGTTCATTTTGTTCTCCAAAGATCCAAAACAATCTTGTTGAAATTCAGGAGGTCCTTATGTGCTCACTTGGCCACCTACATTGTTAGTACTCCACAAAACATTTGGATGATTTTTCCACCCAGGATTGTAAGTATTAGAGTATGGATTGTTACCTTGTTGTGGTTGGCCTAAGTAATTTACTTGTTCTGCACCACTCACTCCTAGTAAGAAACATTCAGTTGTATCATGGTTGTCCTGCCCACATAATTCACACTGTAACTACATAGTCTTGACTGTGGATGAAGAAGCTCTTTGCATGTTGCTCAACTGCTTGGTGAGGGCAGCAATCTATGCTTGCAAGGCTGTCGTCGAGTCAAGTGGAATCATTCCTTTTTGCTCTTTAGACCCCTGTCTACTTCTTTCATTTGATCATATACAACTATTACTCACCAACTCTTCCAAAAGATCACGAGTGACATAAATAGTTTTCCTCATTAAAGACCCTCTTTAGCTGCATTTATTATTCCCCTTGTGCTCTGAGTTACATCATTGTAGAATGTCTGTAAAAGAAATTCCCTTGGAAGGTTACGGTAAGGAGAACTCCTTTGTAATTCCTTAAATCTCTCCCAAGCCTCATACAACGATTCCCCATCGCTTTGTTGAAAGTTGGTGATCTTTGATGATTTTTTTTTATCTTGGTCAAAGGAAAGTACTTAGCTAGGAAAACTTGGGTTAGCTACTTCCAAGTATTGAATTGGCTTGTATTGAGTGAATTATACCATTTCTTTGCCCTATCCCTCAAGGTAAAGAAAAACAATCTTAACCTCACAGCATCATAAGACATCTCATTTAACTTGAAGGTATCACAAATCTCCAAGAAATTTGCAAAATGGGGGTTGGAATCTTCGTTGGATAGCCCATAAAACTGCACACTGCTCTGAAGTATATTAAGGAGTGTTAGTTTGATCTCAAAATTATTATCTTGAATCGTTGGCCTTAGAACTCCTTAAGGACTGAAACCTGGCCTCACAAAGTCCATCAATCCTCTCAGCTCCTCATTGCTCTCTTTCTTCTGTTATATTTCTTTTTATTTTATCTTGATGTCTAACTCTTCTTAGCTCTCTTTTGTGCCTTGTAATATATGAAAATTCTTCTTTACTAAGCTCGTTAGACCTTCTCGTGCTCCTTGTGTTCATGCACCTGCAAAAATGCAAGGAAAAGTATCAAACACTCTTAAATCAAAGTCACCTAAACTAAACAAGATGCTAAACAAAACAATCCCCAATAACGACGCAAAAAACTTGTTGATTGCAAAACCAATTACTTATTTTATGCCAAAAATCACAAGTATACGAGTCGTTACTTATGGTAAAAAGCAAATATCGTCCTACAGAGATTATGCTCAGGCACCACTAACTTAGATTGTGCTTTGTTTAAGACCCGAATTCAAATATTAAATTGAAAAGTAAACTAGATAAAAACAAACTAGCAATAATCAAATAATGTAACAATGAAAATCCGTAAAGAGAATTAATCAAGTTATGAGAGAGAGGATTTTACCTATCATCAATGCTAATATAGCCTTTTATATGTTTATATGGTGTCAGTTCTAGATGATTGTAGAGTTGATTACTCTCTCTCGAGTTATAATAATTCCCTAAATTGCAAACCCTAATCAAATTATGGACTTGAAATCTCTCAATTTACAAATTATCCACAATTCTAATTAGTTATAAAGCTCTCTAATAAATAATCGGGTCTCACACAACATCTCTCTCTATTAAATCACGGACTAGATTGTTTAAGTGGTCAATTAGATCGCCTAACTCTCGTTAATGCAATCTAATCATTTTTATCCAGTTCACCCTCTCGATTTGTTACCGAAACATGCAAATACATTTATCAATCACAACACCCAAACCAAGTAAACACAATTCAACTAGATTAACATTAAAAATAAGCAAAATCCCAAACGAAAAGTTAGAACATCTTTAACAACACCAAATCCATAACCATACAACCCATCTCATTCTTAAATATTAAATAAATAAAAAGATAAATAAGGTGGAAATGAAACTCAGGTTAGATGATTCGGGATAACAACAGTGTCTGGAGATCACCTAATCTGGGAAGCTACGGCGTTGGAACCCTCCTCTTCTTCATCTTCTTCTTTTCTCTCTCTCTTTTTTCTCTCTCCCTCCTTTGGGTTTCTAAATGTAGGCAAAATGTAGACCGCTTTCTAGGGTTCCATCTTCATCCTTATATAGTCTTTTCCAATTAAGGTAACCCTAGAGTCTTTCAAGGTATGAAATGTCCCTTAAAAACTCAAATCTGAAAGTGACTCCACATTTGTCTACGCACAGGCCATGATCATTGCCTAGTTATCTGCTCTCTGTTATGATTGTGGTAGATCCCCCATGATTGTGGCCCTATTCTCGAGCTTCTATATTGCCATGATCATGGCCTTATCTTGGTGCTTCTGTCATGATCATGGCTGGTCCCCCACAATTGTGGCCTTGTATTTTGGTTTGGGTCTCCTCTGAAACTCTTCTGAATGCCCTGAAACACTAACAAAATCATCACGACACCTCATATATATAATTAAAGCTTTAAAACATGTTCTCACCGAAAGAACACTTAAAACACAAATGTTTGTGAACTAACAAAATTATTAAGCTAAACACATACTAAGCAATTAACTTAACCACTAAACACATATCAAATTACCTAAAAAAATACAATGCTATCTACATCTATCACTCCTTCTCAATCTCATCTTTATTGGTCATTATTGTTAGGTTCCTCTTAGGATCGTTAAGCTCTTTACCACTCCTTAAGGTTACCATGCTAACATCCCTTGGATTTACCTCGGTTTGAGATGGAAATTTTACCACATTTTGTGATTCTACGTGACTAATAGTCACCACCATCTAACCCATCTGGCTCTCCAAATTATGAATGCTAGATCTTGTATCTTGAAGTTGGGATCTTGAATTTTTCTAAAATTGTTTCACATCCTATTGAAATTGCAGAGTATTAGTGGCAAAAGGGTTACCTATATCTTGCCAAAATATACCTGAGTTAAAAAAAGAGGCTTGTAGCCTAGGTTGGAATTGCTATGTTCCCTATAGCTATTTGGGAAGTAGTTATGCTTCATATACCTCTATAACTTAGGATTTGGTGTTCAGAAAATTAGGAAAACTGATGTGTCTAGAAAAATTAGGAAAAGTGATGCATAAAGGTTTGAGTCAAGTTTGGTGTAGTAAACTCTCTCAGAGTTCTTGGATTGGCCATAGCTTATTCAAATTCAAGCTCTTATTGTATTTTTAGAGTTGTTTTGGTTTCCGTTCATAACCTTTACAGTGTACTTTTGATCTTAGGATCAAATTGTATGGGTCCTTAGAGAGGAGATCTCCTTACTACCATACAGAAACACTATCAACCATGAAAAGATCAAGAAATAACTGTAAAAACTAATTATAAGCAAAGAATATACAAAACATCGATTAAAATAAAAAATAATAAATAAATCACTTCACTCCTCAGTAACTGTGCCAAAATTCTTGATGTGCATTAAACACACTAGAAAATAAAACCTAACTCTACACAATTAAATTTGTAATAATCATGAGCAAGGATCCTATCCATTTAGTTTTTTAGCTTTTGAAATGAATTAATCAGTGTATATGATTTAAGGGGCTTGGTTGAATTTCATTAACAAAATAAAGTATAACTAAACTAATAAAAGTAAATCAAAACAAATAGTAAAAAGTGATAAAATTAACAAATATGTCTCAAATTTAATTCTTGTTTAAATCTCAACCTTCAAATAAATGAGCATAATATCAATCGTCATGTTATTCTCAGACCTCTCCTTGAAACTATTAACTATATATTAAAAACAAGCCTTATTAAACTCAATTTTCCCTTAGATTGTACCTAATTAAAACAAGCTCTTTAATTAGGTACAGCTATCAGATAACCTAGAATAAGATCTCCAGATTTAATGTGATAATTGTATTATGCAATAGGAAAACAGGTTAATTTAGGCAACAACCTCATAAGCTTAGGTTACCTAGCCGATGATATGTTATCCCTAATCATACTTGACTATTAGTTTTACACAAGTGAATCAGATGTACAATAATTACGTATTGCAATTTAGATTCTTACAATAGGTTTATACATAAATAATTTGTTTAAAGTGTTTAAATCATTCATAAATAAATACCAAAATATAAGTGAGAATGGCATTACTAGATTATTAAAAAAATTCCCAAACATGTTTATTGACGTCGATATCTCCTTTGAACTGAAAGGATGGAGGTTAGCTCCTTATAGATCATTAAAGGGTAAGAAATCTACCCCCTTTTGTGTCTCTAAACTCTTTATAGCTAATTAAGCCTCTTAAATTCCCTTTTATAGTAAAAAATTAAGGTTTTTTCTTATATCTTATTAAGCCTCTTAAATATCCATTTACTATATCACACAATCACCTACATGGATGGATGAAGGTTAGCTCCTCATAAATCTCCAAAGGCTAAGAAATCTACCCCCTTTTGTGTCTCTAAACTCTTTATAGCTCATTAAGCCTTTGAAATACCCTTTTTATAGTAAAAATTAAGTTTCTATCACATCATATGGTCAGCTACACAGATGTGTAGGTGACCATGTGTGTCAATTTTCTATAAAATCATAGACTTAAATAGTCTTGGTAAGTTACTCGACATGTAGCTCACTTACACAACCATGTAAGTCCACAAATAACCGTATAGGTTGCAATAAAGGCTAAAACAACATCTTTGCGTTCCTGCAATCTTCCAGCGAGTTGCATGGTCCCATAAACAACTTATAAGTTGTATTAACTTCATTTTTTTCATTATTTGTACCATCTTCACCTTAATTAATCTATTTCTTGTTCCACAAAGGCAAATAAAAATGAATATTAATACAAAGGCTTTGAGGATATGTATTTAGCTCATTTTGGTTCTTATTCTTCCAACTTGTACCTAAAATAAAAATATGAACCAAAATACACATATTAAGTACATCATAACATTAATCACTATGCATTAGGTAGTAAATATATAGTCAATCAAGCACTTATCAATCCTATAGATGTTAAGTTTAACACTTTGATCCTCGATGGAAGATGAGATGCTTCAAGTAGATTTTTTAACGTGCTTTACAAATAATTTTTTACTTACTCCCCTAATAACTCAGGAGGAGATATAGTTATATAGATGAAATACTTTTCAAAGAGTTTATCCACTAAAACTATAGAGAATTGATGAGAAATGTTTCTCCTAAGGTTCTATAGAGTAAGATGGTATTGAATAAGTTAATGGTACTAAAATTATCATTCATGGTTGACTATAAAATAAAGACTATCCATACTTAACAACATTAAACCTATCAAAGCTAACCTAAACTATAAGTTTTGCAATTCTTACCTTGAAACCATAAATCATTTATACTTTGAATTCTTGTTTTTAAGAATCATATGGTAGGATACATTGTCAAGGTGTGGTATTTCCTATCCTTATAGAGAAGGAAAGCCATAATCCATTAGATACTAAAGCTACATAAATAGATTCAAGACTAGATCAAGTTCCATCAATTGGAAATAGGCTATATAGTGTACAATATATAGAGGGAAAGGAACTCTAAAACCTTTAAAAAGAAGAATAATTATGACACTTCAAAATTCTTAAACTACAATTTATCAAAATTGTTCCACAATTACGTAATTAATTACCAAAATCCTCATTAGTCTAAAAATGATGATAATTAGTCTGAAAAATTATTCATATAAGCAAAACCATCCAAACTGTTACATTCAAAAGTATATATAATAAAACAACTGTACTCAATTTGATTTGTGGGCCCTAACTAGACTAGACACTGTCAATCATATGCGTTAAGGTTAATGGAAAGCTCTTTATGTCCTAAAATAATATAGCTATAAGAGGTAAATTACCTATTCAATGAGGGTAATCTGACTGTACACTTAAAATCAAGTAACTCAATATATATTGAAATTAGTCAAATTGTAAAATATACATATGATACTAAATACATAACAAGACTTAGACTGTCCAAACGCTTATTAAACATCTTGAATTTTATTATTAATATTGCTTAATAATAATTTTTTTATTATTACCATTTATGTTTTACATTCAATAACCACTAACTAATAAATTCTTATTTGACTATAATGATATATCTATATTTAATGTGTTTTGCTTGTTATTTTATATTTTTGTAATGTTTTTAGTACTTAATTTGTTTCAAGTGTGTTTAAGGTTGATAATTGTCTTTATGAACCAAAAGGAGAAGAATTTGGACGAAATCGTGGCATGGAATGAAGATTTGAAGCAACATGGACCTACACAACCTTGTACAATGATTGTATAAGTCTCTGTAAACATGTGGATATTTGAAGAATATTGTTTCTAGTTGTAAATCTCTGTGCCTATGCAAAATCATGAATTTAGGTATTTTTTGAGATACATGGTCTCCTACATGTTGGTGTATATAGATCATGTGCATCCCAGAAACCTTATTTTTTTACTATAAAATCATTTAAACAGAGGTAAAATAAGAAGAGAAAAGTTTAGAAGTAATTTGGAGTCATAAGGAACATAAAGAAGTGACAGTTCTAATCAAAGGATAAGGAAAACACAAAGAATACATCACAAGATTTGATAGATAACAACGTCCAATCTAACTTGCAAGAAGATCCATTAGAAGAAAAAGAGAGATTTAGAATTATGATTTCTTTTGTTTTTAGTTATTCTTCTGCATATTTGTCATTGGTTTTGTTTTATATGAGTAGGAAATAAATTTGTTTACTGCCTAGGTGTGATGGACCCTAAGTTGTGATAATAATATGATTTGGCCTTTTATTTAATATAATTTTATTGATTGATTTATTAAGATTCAATTATGCACCATATTCTTGTTCTAATATATATGAAACATGTTTATGATTTGATTTCTTATGTTGAGATTGCGAAATCCTTTTATGTGAATAGATCTATCATAATTAGAAGGAGCTGCATACAAACCTAGAGGTAGGTTGACATAAATCTTCTAAATTAAGGTTAAACCTAATAGTGAAATTCTTGAATTGATAATGCAATCATAGGGGTTTTAACTAAAAAGATTTATGTTAATTAATTGATGGATTAATTGTTATTAGTCTTAAGAAAGATATTAACATATCATAGGAATTTCCACGCTCTAATAATCAATAATATAATTGCATGATAAACGGTTAATATTTAAAAATTCTTAGTGGGATTCATCACCCAGGTACTATTATTGGATATAGACTTTTCAAAGTATTTTCCTCTGTCGTGAGTTCATTATTGTTTCAATCCTAGTTCAGTTGTTTAGTTTAATTTTTAATTAAATCTACAATGTGAATCGACATTTAGATAATAGAAGAGTAATTAATAGTAATTACAGTCTTTATAGGTTCGACTCGTACTTGCTTATGCTAGCTATAGCTACGTTGTGCACTCACGATTTTAATATTGATAAATTCTTATAAGCATAGAATTTAAAGATCAGTCAGAAACATAATCAGCTTTTTAAATATCAGCATAGGGTACCTCAATCCCTCAATCTATTCTAGTATGCTAGTACCACTCCAGTACCTAGCTATTGACAAAAGATATCCTTAAGACTCGGCATATCCTAGTACCACTTCGATACTTAGCCATTGACATAGGCACCCTTGGGCCCCAGGATGCCCTAGTACCTACTCTACAAACAAGTACCTAGCTATAACTTATATCTTAATAACCTATCAATGTATGACCATTGAATATAGCCTATCCTAGGCAAGCCACATATTCATAACTTTCACTGTCTATTCTCAAACCATTATAAACCAGTCTCTATCTAATTTCATGAATGTTATTTATCTTACCCAGATATTCTTAATTATACATATGCACAACTGACAATTTTAATTATCACATTTCCCCCTAAATTATTAGGCAATACATATCATAACATGTAATAAAATATAAACATTGAACTTTTTGTACCTTATTAATTATTTTTTAATAAATAAAAATTTCAAATATTTAAAAAATTCATAGATATAATTATTAATATCAATTTAATTAATTAATAATTCAAAACATGATTCACCATAAATGTTTTATCAATAAAAAATTCAAATTGTATGAACCATATACTATTATAAGGGTAAAGTTTAAGGTTATCTTTACCTGATTTTTGGACTCAACTATTTGATTGGTCCAATCCACTCCTTAATCCATCCTCCAGACCTAGACATTTACAAAATTCCATTAGACTTTATTTATAAAAAAAATTCAAACCCAATTACACTTCATAATCTATAATTACACCCTTTCTACGATTTTATTCTTAATTATTAAAATTTATTTAACCACCATAATAACTAAAATAATCTTAACTAGCCAAAATTTCTATTTTACCCTCATATTCTTTTATTATTACAAAAATACCCTTCTGGGAAGTAAATTCCATATTTACCCTTAAATATTGACATTTCCTATTTTTCCCTTATATTAATCTTAGAATTTCCTATATACCCAATTTTCTTCCTTTCTTTTTTTTTCCCCAAAAATCGTTGTCTTCTTCTTTACTCCAATGTCACCTTCACCTCTCCTCCTAACCTCCTCCTTTTCTCATTTTTCCAACCACTTTTATTCATTTTTTTCAATATCTTCAAAATTGTTATCACAAATAATCACAACATAATTCTAACTAGAAACTAGTTTAGGATGATTGAAAATCATTAATAAAAGGGATGAAATTTAGTTGGAAATTTTACCTATATGAATTTCTATGGCTTACTAATAGATTTTTGGGTGGTTAATCTCCATAATTTCCTCTCTAATCTACTACGAAACAAACAAAATAAGGAAATACATGAGAAAAGCTTAATATGCAGGAGAAAGATGGTGTTTATGTATACTTACCAGCTGGAAATATGAAGAAGAAGAATAAGAGGCAGCAATTTTCATTGGTTTTCTTCCAACGTACCTACTACTTTTATATCTCTACTCCTCTCTTTTATTTTCGATGGACTGGTTTGGGTTTTTATTAAAGTTTAGGATTATGGGATTTATAGTAATGGTTTACAAGAGTTGCAAGTTAGGAACTTTAACATGATTAGGGAAATGGCTAGGATTGGAGGGAAAGCTTTTAATTTCTCTAATGAAATATGCGAAAAATGTTACCTCTAACTACACTTTATCTTTGTCTTGTGTTAACTTGTAGAGCTTTATTATAAGAAAAAAGTGGATCACTCAATGGAGTAACTTTTAACTCTTGTACTCAAGCTATGGATATTCGACTTTACATATTTGTAAATACTCTACTTTATAAGTTGTTATTGTATTCCCCTAGGCTTTTGCCTTGAATTTATATAATTATTAAATTAAAAATATTCTAGTCCCTAATAATGTCACCAAAAATTGGTGGAATCATATGATGATTATATATAACTTAATTTTTTATAAACTATCCAATGTAAGTGCACTTATCTTTTTTAATATAGAACTCTAAGTACCAAGTTTCGATCCTATAAAGACTATAAGTATTAATAATAACTATTTTCCTATTATCTATTTAAAAATCAAGGTGATATTCATAAATCAAATTTAAAATAAAAAATTAACTAAAGATAAGTCAACACAATCAAATAAACTAAATTGGAAAAAAATAAAAAATTAACCAATAAAACAACGGTACCTAGAATTTGGATCCCCTAGGACTTCTTACGCAATCCTAAATTATTCTAATACCTTTCTTAAGACTTTTTACACCTAATTCTAGGTTAATTAATTGAAATCTCTTTCTAATTAAAACACTTAGAATCTCATTATTCAGTTTATGAATTTCAATATTATGTTTGAACCTAATCTAAAAGATTTATGTCGACCTATCTCAAGGTTTGTATACAACTACTTTCAGTTATGCTAGATCGATTCATATAAAATATTTTTCAATCTCGGAGGCATGAAATCGTACATGAATCAACATGTCTATAATATTAATTTAAGAATAATTAAGAACATATAGTTGAATTTCAATGAAACTAAAAAATGAATTAGATAAAAATAAAACCACCACAAGGTCCATCCCAATATTCATCTAATCTAGAAACCAAAAAAATAATTTATTTCATAATCATATCAAACAAAACAAGAAAGGTAAATGGAAAAATAAAAGTTGATCGCAGGTTTCTATGTGATAAAGTTTTAAATTTTTAACTTTGATAATATCGCAAGCGCGCGGATCGTTCGTGTAATACCTAAGGTATCGATCTCAAGAGGAGGAGCAATTTAATCCTAAAATCTAAGGCTTAACTTAAATTTGCAAATAATTAAAATAAACAACTAGGCAAAAAATTATTCAATCAAAAATCGTTCTCAAGAATTAAATTCATAAATTATAAACAAGCTAGCAATTTGCATAACCCAATTAAGAATTAACCTAGGAACTACCAATTGAGAGAAAGGGGTGTTTTTGTCCAACCTTAATGGAAGCTTAATTGATTATGAAATTACCAAATTATCGGGCCCTAATTAGATTATGGAATTGTGATCTCCCCATTCCCAATTGACCCAAAACCTAAACTAGTTATGAATTTGTCCAATAACCTACCAAAAACCTATGCACGATCTCTCGTTAGACAAATTTACTGGTTTGATTTAATTCTTAATTTATAAAACTACCTAACTCTCGTTAGCCCAATTTGATGATTTTTACTCAGTTCACTCTCTCAGTTTATTATTGAACTATTAAGAACAGAAATTGAATCACAATAACTCAATAAAAACAAAAACAATAAATTTTCATTAACATCAAAGACAAAATCCTGAAGGTGAGTATAGACATAACTCAACATTCAACAAATCCTATTCTCAACAATTATCTCAATTCTATACATCATTAAAATTGAAAATAAATTCAAAAATACGATTGGAATGGAATGGCAGAGGCAACAACGGTGGGAAGCCTCCTGTTATGGAAAGTACTTCGCATGGCTTCTTCTCCGTGTCTCTCTTCCTTCAATCCTTTCTCAATCTCTCGATAAGCTCTCTTTATGGTTTGGAATTTGGCTGATGCAAAAAGCTCTCTTCTCTGTTCTTTATGTTCCTTAAATACCTTAGCAGCCCTAAAGTTCATTCAAGGTCTAAACAATCCAAAAAGTTCCTCAAAACTTGACATTTTCACCAGTTTTCGTGTCTGCTTGATGCAACTCTAGCCAACGTCTAACCCTTTCTGTCATGATAATGGCCCACAATCGTGGCCTAGATCAGACCTCTTTGTCATGATCGTGGACAAAGTATCATGATCTTGGCTTATTGTGCCAAGATTGTGGGTCATGGTTTCAGTCTGAAAGTCTCCGAATCTTCTCCGTTCTTCACCATTGACCCTAAAACACTAATTAACAAATACATCAAGGTACCTCAAAAACATAACATTTAAGCTCAAAGGCTCATACTAACCTATAAAAACACTTAAACATATAAACTAACACAATTCTAACCTAAACACACATTAAACACTCAACTTAACACTTAATACATAATAAATTAAATCCTAAAACATGATGCAAATCACAACACAATGCAGTAATGAGGCAATGGTTTCAACTTCATGAAATAAATTTAATCTGAAACACAATCATACAAGTTATATCAAATCATTAACATGCAAAATCTATGTCTAGGGGCTTTGAATTAAATATACAAAATAATCGAGATCCAAGTGTTAATTTATTTACCTTATTCAATTACAGACACACATTAATAATTCCTTGGCCCTTCAGACTCTGTAACTATTCCTAAGTATATTTTCATGAAAGATCAAGCTTATTACAAGTTCGGTAAGTTTTTTTAAGAACACATTTATTTTTTGTTTATTTATTTAAATAAAGACTTAGTTTTTTACTCAGAAGCAAACATTAGTGATGAATGTCAATCAGGTTACTTGACTAAGTCATTTTTTTATTAAACGGCTTCTTTGAAACGTCATTATAGTTTTTTAATGTGAAGACACACATTTATAATGCGTGTCGATCCGGTTACTCAGCTATATCACGTTTTCAACTGGCTACTAGGTCTATTTATAACCCGAAGGTTAGCGGAATAGGTATTTATTTAACAAATACTTTTTCCTTTTTTTTAATATTATTTTATTGCCTACCTTGTTGTTCTAGCTACTCATTTCTATAAAAAATACTAGTTAAGCTACTTAAGTTGAAAGGCCTTAAATTATGAATGAATGTGACAATTTATAGGGTGCTAAACTTACACTAAATCCTAATTAAGTTGTATATTCATCCAAAGACCCTAATTCACTAATTTTGTGAGATAATGAATATTTACAACCTAATAGACTATGTTCAAAATTCTAAGCCATTGATACATTCAAATAGTTCACAAAATGCAACTTAATAACTATCATACAATATGCAAAATCACATACAAAACAACGCACACAACTCCCATCATACTTGAACAACACATTTTCCTCAATGTGAGAAGGGGAAAAACAAGCACATAAAAGACAACAAGAAAAATAAAACAGGAACTAAATAAAAATAAATAAATAAATAAAATAGAAAATAGAACTGAAGGCCAATTTGAAAAATAAAACTAGGTTAGACAAAATCTCATGGAGATGGAGGTGGTGATGGTGTCGGAGGCGACAATTGAATGCTCTGAGCCTCGAAATATCTATGGATCTGACAGATATCCCGCCTCTAACGTTGTTATGTCTGGGCCATCTCCTTCATCATTCTGTTGTTCTCCGCAAGTGTCTTGTTGGTTTCGGAGATTGCCTCTATTCGCCTGAGGTTACACACACTAAGTTTTAGTATTTATAACCTTGGTAAATTTCGCAAGCGTACAAGTCATTCGTATAGTACTTAAGGTGTCGATCCAACGAGGAAGGGAACTAGTCCTAAAATCTAATGGCAGCTAAGTTCACAATACCTAATAAAACAATTACTGCAGAAATTAAAATTAATCAAGAATCAAATATGATAAAATAAAGCACCAACAAAATGAACAAAAGCCAACTCACACAAATAATCCGAATTTTAACCTAGAAGTGACCAATTGAGAGAAAGGGGAGTTTATTCGAAATTAAAGAAAATCTACCCAATTATGTAATTTTTGATTTAATAGGCCTAGACGATCCTAGGGTGAATTACTCTCTCTCGAGTTATAATTCTTAACCTTAATTAGTAATCCCTAATTTAAATTATGGAAATTGCGATCTCTCTATCCGTAATTAGT
>JAOQML010126029.1:0-18453 GCA_027568935.1 Erythroxylum urbanii
ATCTTGTGGTTTACATTAATGTTTTATTATTCAAATTGTTGTGATGCCATGTGGAGTAACTGTAGTGATTGCACGTAACGCTCCCTTATTATAAGATATGTATCGGAATGACCTACGGGCGTCCCGGTGCGTACCCTACGGTAAGGGGGTATTATATGAACAATGTTATTTGAGAAAATTCCAACCAAATTAATAGATGTATAAAAATTCAAATTAAATAAATAACAATAATTGTAAATAACTTGTTACAAATGAAGATAAGTAATGTGACCATGGGGGTATTGTACAACTGAGGCTTAAAGTAGTTATTTATCCTTCAAAAAGACATATAGATGATTATTTTTAGAAAAATTATGGTTTTAATGTAGCGTGTTGAACAATTTGAAATTTACTTTTACTACAAATATGCTTTTAAACATCTAAAAATAGTTCTAAAAGTATATTCTTAAATTGGAAATTTTAAGAAAAACCTTTTATGGCCATTAGGTGGTGGCCATCTTTGGCCTACAAGTGTCAATTATGATTAAAATTAATAAAAAATGATAAAATTATTATGTTGCTCAGTAGTAGGTGATGGCTAAAATAATAATTGACAAGATAAAGCAAAATCTATCAATTAATTTAAAAAGTTGTCAATTTATTACTGAGGAATGAGGTTATCTGTTCCTTTCACCTTAATATGCCACATTTATTATTTTGTTAAATGTTGAACATGGCAATTACCACTTTTATCTGCAACATAAGTTTCCAATTTTTTATTATTTTGACATTGTCATCTATTATAAAGTATTGTTTTATAATAAAGCGAAAATTTATGTTATCTAATAAGCTAGCATGCTACTATGGTATAAAGAAATTATTTCTATGCCATTTGTTTATATTCTCCTAGCAGGAGCATTGTGATTCAAGTAAGGTGCATTGTAAAATTTGTTTATCTTAATCATATATTATAACTATAATTTCTAAACAGAAAGATGTATACATTAGTTGTAATGATTTTGGTATAATAGTTTTGAGAGTTGCATATAAATGTATGAGAATTCGAAGTAGTAATGTTGTTATGAGAAATGAGTTGCAAAGTTTTAAAGACTTCTATTGTCAATTATTAGTAAATTTAAAACGAAATATAGTGATTAATATGATCTAACTTGGCTAGTTTTTATTTAGAAGAAAGTTAACATAGTAAGGAGAGAAGAGTAGTTTGAAAAGAAGAACAAGGAAAATGATCTAATATCTCTATTCCAATGCTGAAATTTCATTTTGACATGCATCCATTTAGTGTCTACTATATATTAGTGTATATACTTGTGGCTATTTACCATTTATTAGTATCTATTATATCATCTAATGTTATATTTTATATAATGCAATAGTATTTTTGAATGATACTGTGATATTATGCAGTAATGTACTAGAGATGAGTAATAAAATAGATAATGAGACAAGTTATTTAGATGTGACGACTTTATCTAGTAGGCAGAGGACATTAAGGCAAATGTGGTAATTTAAGTGGAAATGAAGTTTGAAAATTCGGAAATAATTTTTTATTTGAACCAAAAGTATGCAAAGTGTTAATGACTTGTGATATGTGCTTAATTGTTGACAAATTTAATCCTTAACACTTAGTGATTAATGCTTTAAAATACTTAAGACATTCACTTTAGTTCATATTTGATTTTACGTACAATTTGAAAGAATAATGGCTAAAGTGATTTGAAAGCACATTTTTTGAGTCATCTTCTTGATATTTACACTCACTTTTCTTCATGAATAAGAAAAAAAAAGGATTAGAGAGTAAGAGGAGATAAGAAAATGCATAAGAGGAAGAGTATATGTAGCAAACATCACGCAAAAATCAAGTATGGAGGGTGAGTGATGACTCATAGCCATGCATGAGTTTGTTGTGGCTGTGAGACATCACTCACAATCGTGCAACATGTGTAACGGGTGTGACACACATTACATACCCATGACATATGATTGCATGGGCGTGACAACCATGTTGCACCCATACAACCTTGGCTCAAGGCTATGAGCCTCTTTGGAGGTTAGTCACGACTGTGACATTGCAAGTTACGAGTGGGACTTATTGTCAGCTTTTTTCTATAGTACTTTATGTTGACGACGTAAAAAAGATTATTCTTTGTTTCTGATTTTTGGGAGAAAGAAACAGAGGTAACAGAAGCTACTTCTTGGAGATTCATGGAGAAGATGGAAGGCTACGCTTTCCAACATCGATTCGAAGGTGAAATCAACACCCAAGTCACAGTTAAGCATATTTTTGCTTTTTCTAATATTGAATCTCTCTTTAAGGATTGCTATTGTTGTTCTATGTTGAACGATTTGGATATTGTAAAGATGATCTTAATGTATTCATTGGATTGTTTTATTACAAACTCATTACTGGAATCTTAAATATAATTTGAAATTGTTGTGTTTGAGATTCCTTTGTAGCCACTAATGACCTTGAATCATTAGGAATAATATAACTTAAGCACGATAACCCAAGCTTGTGAGGTTACTACCTACATTAATCCATTTTTCATTTCGTAATATAGCTGCCCAATTAAATCTAGAGAGTGTGTTCTAGGTTATTTGGTAGTTTGGTTTAACTAACGAGCATCTCTTAATTAAACATGACCTAAGGTAAAATTGGGATTAGTAGAACGTGTTGTTAGTCCATGATCAATGGTTCTAGGAGAGCATTATAACAATAAGATGTGTTCAATCATGTGTAGGCCAAAATTGATCTGAGAACCAAGTTTTACACATATTTGAAACTTTTATCTTTTTGAATGTTTTCAATAAACTGTTTGCAGTAGTTTAATTTTGTTTTTTTCTCAATTTCATGAGCTCAAAACTCCCCTTTTATTTCCTTTGCAACAATTATTTTCATTGCAAAAATTAACCGAATATTTCTTGTAAATACAATCCTAACTCATCACAGATATAACTTTTAGTGTGCAGAGGTATGTAAATTTTACAGTAAACTTGATACGTGCTGTCAGATTTTAACATCATTACTGGGGAGTGTGTACACATTGTTTATAATCGTTTCTTTTAGTTATCTGTTAATCTTTCCAAGTTTGTTAGTGTTGGTGTATGGTAGTGACCAGATCTTCTTATAGAGAACCTCTACAATTTGATCTGAAGATCAAAAGGACACTGCGGAGATTATAAAAGGAGGCAAGAACAACTCTGAAAGTAGATCTAGAACTTGAATTCAAAAAAAAAAGGAAAATCTGAGAACACTAAGGAAGTTGGTTCCACCAGACTCAACCCAAAGGCCTTTATGTATTACATTTCCTAATTTTGTTGAGCATGTTACTTTTGAACTTAAGTCTGGGTTAATACATTTGTTACTTAATTTTCATCGTCTTGCAAGTGAAGATGCACATAAGCATCTCGTGGAACTCGATGTGGTGAGTCTAAGTATAAAACCTCCAGGGGTGACAGATGAGCAAATCATGTTGAGGGCTTTTCCATTCTCACTGAAAGATGCGGCAAAAGATTGGTTGTTTGAATATTTGTTGGAAGTGTGAATACTTGGATAGAAATGAAGAGGATATTTTAGGAAAAATGCCTTCCTGCATCGAAGATAGCAAGTATACGAAAGGAAATATGTGGCATAAAGCAACATAACTAAGAGTCCCTTTAAGAGTATTAGGAGCGCTTTAAGAAGTTGTGTGACACCTATCCCCATCACAACATACCTGATCAACTCCTTATCTAGTATTTCTACAAAGGATTGTTACCTATGGAGAGGACTTTGGTCGATGCAACGAGTGGTGGAGCATTATGTGAAAAGACTCCTATAGAGGCTCGCATTTTAATTGAGCGAATGGTTACTAATACTCAATAATTTAACACTCGCAACGATGTTCGTCGTATAAACGAGGTAATTACTTAATCCATAAAAAATTATTTAGGTAAGCTAACATCTTTTGTTAGAAAAATTACAGTCAGACAGGCACATGTAAAGGCATGTATATTACAAGAAGGGAGCATTGAATACGTGAATGCTGCGGGAGGGAACTTTCCTAATCAGTACAACCCATACTCCCAGACGTATAACCCAGGCTAAAGGGATCATCCTAATTTGAATTATGGGGGGAATAAGTAACAAAATTACTTCCAGAATAGGCAACAAGGATCACAACATTTTCAACCAGGGCCACAAGCCTCCTCTTCTAGTTTAGGTATATCTTTGGAAGACCTTTTCAATACTTTTACTGTTAACAATCTTCAACTTCAATAGGGTATGCAACAAATTCAACAGACTGTACAATAGTTTCAACAAGGCATGTAATAATTTCATTAAGAGACCATATCTAAATTTCAGGAGGTGAATTCTAGCATTCATAATTTGGAGAACTAGGTGAGCTAGATGGCAGTGGGGATAAACCGTATAAAGGCCCAAAGAGGAGGAAAACTGCCATCATAACCTGAGACAAATATGAAGAATGTTAGTGCAATCACCTTGAGGAGTAGTAGGAAGTTTGAAGACCCTGAAATAATTACTCAAAGGATGAATAATGAAGAAGACATTGAGAGGGAGCTCGATGAAGAAAGGGTTATGCCATCAAGCTCAAAAGTAAATGTTGAACTCCCAATTGTTGAAAAGACTAATCCTCTACTTTTTCCTAGCAGGTTAGCAAAGTTAAATAAGGAGGATAAGGATAAACAGATCTGGGAGACCTTTTAGAAGGTTGAAGTGAACATTCCTTTGTTAGATGCAATTAAGCAAGTATTGAGTTAAGTAAAATTCCTCAAGGAACTGTGTATGCATAAAAGAAAACTAAGAGGTGATGATGGGTGAGAATGTGTTTGCGGTTTTTAAGAAGAAGATGCCTCCAAAATACTAGGATCCAAGTATGTTCTCTATTCCCTGTAAAATTGGTAACACTGTGATTAACAGATCTGTGTTGGATTTGGGAGCTTCAATTAATGTTATGCCTCATTCAATTTATACTTCCTTAAATCTGGGCCCTTTGAAAGAAACATGTGTTGTCATACAATTAACTGACCGCACTAATGCTTACCCTGATGGTGTAGTTGTAACACACCATTACCATAGAGTATATGCTCGAATATTCAGAGGACATTCAAGAATATACCCTATGAAAATGGCATGTTAGAGCAATTACATCCACTTATTATGACAATAGAACATAAGTATTTCTAAAGATCAAAACTCCTCATTTCATTCACAAAATGAAACTTACATTGTCATTTCATTTCATAAACCATGTTTATACATAATGTAACATTTGAGAGTTTAAAGATTTATACGAAAAGTTCAACATGAAAGGAGAAACTAAACAAAATTATTCTATCTAGACTCTATAGGTATCAGCTGATCAGACCTTTGAGCGATTCTTGTTTCCCAAATTGTTAGTACTAGACTTTTATTATATCACCTTAGAAGCTAGGTCTCTTTTATACTTGAAAATCAATGTTGCAATTTTAATGAGTTTGCGAACTCGGTGAGTGAACCATCATCGATGTGCTTACTCAAGTTAGAACGCAAATATAATAAGTATAAACCAAATTCACAAGTGTATTTTCCAATTCAATAGATATATCACATCATTCAATATTGAATACCAGATCACAGTATACATCATATATTAACAATACATCATAAACTCCAAACATTTCATATAGTCATTTCAGAATAATCCAATCATTCATATCATCAACATGTACATAAACATTTCATATCATTATATTGACACAATTCAGTAATTCTTTGCAATCATTCACATGATATATATAATATATATATCTTATGTAAATGCAAATGCAAATACATATGTGACTCCATTTTTATTTTTACTCTGTTATGACCAAGCATCTATTTACTATCCCGTACTTATTGTGGATACTAGGCTCATTTCATATTCTGTCCCGTACTCATTGTGAATAGTGGGCTCATTAATAACTGAGCTTGTGGCTCTTTGTGCACATTTCCTGAGCTTTAATCTCTTTTTCACACTGGTCACTCCGGTCATAACTCCTTTATATGATTATGTATAAAAATGTAATGGAATGCATTGATTAACATAATTTGTTGTCAATACTTTTTGTTTAATGTGCTCATGTCATTTTCACATCCATCAGATCTGAGTTCGGCATTTAACATTCAGTTGAATACACATTTTTCATATTCACATACAATTAGAAATCATTTCCAATACAATCCCGAATATCAAACTCCTCAGACCATCAATGTCTGAAATTATCATATTCATATCAATAACAGTTCAATATCTAAAAGTTAATTGAAAACAATTCAGTCATAGTGAGAAAACATCTAGGTTAACTCACAGTACACTCTAGATAAACTATTGCCTTGATGACCCGGTAATGTCTGGATGCTGTTGATTGATTTGTGCTTCTTTAGTCATACAATACACACATATTTTTCACATTACAAAGTTGATCAATTATATAAATATTCAATCATGCACATGTATATGTGTCATATTCAATGCATGCTCAATTGACTTTCTGGGCATGTATCCTTATTCACAAATCTTAACCATTCATACATCATAGCTTGGGTATAACTAGTTTGCAATTAGGCTTGTACCTTAAGTAAACATGATTATTCTAAATTCATCAACCATACATTCACCAACCCTTTTCTAGCATTATATATTCACACAATTTTCCAACTCTCATTCATTAATTCCTAGTACATTACTCATATCCTTTGGATCACATTTGTATTCATAAGAACATCTTTATTCCTTTAACAACTCATAATTTCCAGATTTAGATACATTGATATCAAAACAATATATTCCTTAAGCTATAACATCAATTAACAACATAAACTTATCAAAGCCTTAACCAACTAATCAAGCAGCTATCTAAGTTCATTTCGAGACTCAATCAAGCCCAAATGCTCCAAAATAAAGTGACTTATCCTTAGTTAATTCAACAATCACACAAAATAGATTTTTTTTCACTTCAAAGCATTGCCCACGATCGTGGAGGACCTTCCCATTATCGTGGGATGAGTGAACCGAATGTTCACTCTCTATTTTCCTTCAATTTCCCCAAGTTCTAACACCTTCATACCAAATTCAAAACATCTTCATATTAGTTCATTAATTATACCTTAATTATACTTCAATTCCTTATTAATTTCATCTCTAATTCTAACTCAAAATTATTCAATTGGTAGTTCATAAACTATTATCTTTCATGCATCAAAACAAAACAGAAATTATTCATAAACTATTATCTTTCATGCATCAAAACAAAACAGAAATTATCATTCACTATCTTATATATAGTCCTAGTTCTTTCCCATTTCAAGAACACTACACTAGCACCTTTCTTTAGCATAAATTCACCTTCATTATTGTAAAATCCGGTTCCCATATTAAGGGTTAGAGTCAGGAATGCCGTAAATGAGAAATAAAATTGAGAGAAGCAAAAATGCATTTTATGCTCATACATAATATAGCATGCACACACGTGAATTTGATCATTTCACATATTACAATAATTTGTTAATGCACTTATTTGACATTTTTCAAGTATAAATGATTGATTTAATGTGATTATGAGGTGGATAGTGAATATTTTATTCTGAAAATTGATTTGGTGAATTAAATTATCAATTTAGAATTTTTGGAAAAATTTGAGAATTTTTTGGAGTTTTGGGGTATTTATAGACTAGGAAAAATGTCAAGTGGCAGGACAGTTGTTAAATGGTAGTAGAAATAAATATCATATGGTAGCAGAATTATTGATTGGGATTTAATGACTAATGTCATTGAAAATTGGGAGACAATTGGAGTAGGAATTGGAGACAAATGGACTAGTAATAAAGAGGACCCATTAGAAACCATAAGAAAGTCCACACCACTTGTTAAACCCACGTTTTTGTTAATTGAAAGACCAACTTTTTGGTTTTTCACTTGTCAATTGCTTCTCTTTCTTCATAAGTCTCTGCTACCTTCATCTTCTTCATTCCTTCTTCTTCTTCTTCACGTTTTTGCTTCACCAAGCTTCATTAATGTTGTATCTTTCTCTTATCCATCATTTACTTCTATTTTCTTTGTCTTCTTCACCTTCCTACAAGAAGACCCAACCCATTCCTCCATGAGAGTTAATAGTTGTATGATATATGGGAAAGCTAGGGTTAGGTGATTTTTGAAGATCTTGAAGTAAACAAGTAAGTTAAAAGCTTTACTCTTCTTGATTTGTTGATTGAAGCATATATAATGATGGTTAGAGGGCATATGATCATAAGATAGTGTTATATGTGTTTGACTTGAATGAGAAAAAAATCTGGATATGTAAATGTCTTCTTTTATGTTTATATTGATCTATGATTTCAATTGATGTAGAGATAATTTATAGTTAGAATGAGTCCTAAGATGGGATTGAAAAAAATGCAGAAAAATGGATTTTTGTAAATGTATGCACATGTTCTGTTTTGAGTTAATGATCAAATATATATCATGAATTGTTTGTGAATGATATTGAATTGAAATGGAACTGAGAATGAAGAGTAAATGAAGTAAAAAGGGTAATCTTTATACAAGATGTGTTATGTGTAAGAGGTTGGATGTTGTAAAATCTAGAAGATATAGCAGTAACTTGTTCACTGATTGTGTTGTTGTGAAAGTTTGCCAAGGCCAACTCCTTAGTTCGCCGTGGCCAACTTTCAGGATTTTTTAAGGATTCCTCTAGGGAAAAGTTCTTCGTGGCTAACTATTTGGTTCGCCACAGCCAACTTGCAAGATTTTAGGAGGATTCCTCTTGGGAAAAGTTCGCTGCAGCCAACTCCTGGCTTCGCCGCGACCAACTTTCCTAAACAGCTTAAATATGCTCTGGTATTTTGATCATAACTTTTTCTATAGTTATCAAAATGGAGTGATTATTAACTTGGAATAAATTAGAGACATAGGGATACAATTTTTATGAAGAAATTTAATTTTAATTTTGTCTCTAAAATTCCAGAATCTGACTTGAAAATGAGCATAGGATACTATCTCGGTTTAAGAACAGTCCGAATTATTTGGAGTATAACTTTTGGAATAATGAACCAAATTGAATGATTTTGGTGTCATTAGAAACTTAAGAGACAGGAGAACAATTTGCTAGAAGAAAGTGTTGCCAAATTACTGCATTTTTCTGGTTAGAGTGATCATGGAAAATTGACCCGAAAGTTTGGAATTTTGGAGACGTTATAAGAAGAAATGAGAGTTGGATACTGTGAAGAGTAATTATTCTAAAAATGAAATGACGAGTAATTGAGTTATAAAATGAGAATGTGGATAAAATGTGAAATTTGATAATATACACGGGATTGTCATTGAACATGCATTGTACATAATCCATACACACATTTGTACATAAATGAATACTTAAGATTGTGTAATTATTAATGTGTGTACAACGTATGTATTGCATAATATTGATGTGTAGGATAAAATGTCCACCGCATCTAGACGTTTCCAGATCTTGGAAGCAAATGCTAATCTGGAGCGTACTGTGAGTTGACTTAGATGGTCTTACTTACTGATTGTTCTGTTTGTATTATATATTGAATGATTTTGCAATGTGAATGTGATTATTCTGATTTTCGGACATTTAATGTCCAAGGAGTTTGATAAATATGAGAATATGAAGTGCTTCTTGTATATGAATTTGATGAAATATGTGATATCTAATTTGATTGTTAAATGAAGGACCTAATTCCGAAGAAACATTTTTATATGCATATGATTGAAAAGGTGTTTCTCAACATTTATGTTGAATGCCGAACCACGGTTCGATGATAAATATGAAATTGAATGTGAATCCGAAAGCATATGATAGACTGAAATTATGTGAATGTGATGCATTCTATTACATGAATGCGTGAAACATAAAGGAAGTTGTAACTGGAGTAGCCATCGTAAAAGAGCTTAAAGCTCAGATTGTGAAAAAGAGTTTAAAGCTCAGAATGTGAAAAAGAGCTTAAAACTCAGAAAGTGTACAAGAGCCAAAGGCTCACTATGTAAAATGAGCCCAATATCTCCAACAGATATAGGACAATTATCAATGAGCCAGGTATCCACAATGGATATGGGACAGTTATTGGCACTCGGTCACAACAAAGTAATAAATGAAAGTGAGTCTTATGCGCATTGCATTATAAGTGATATGTGTATTTTTTTAATGATTGAAATGATTAATTTGGTTGCCTTGAATGTGATCCTATATGTTAAATGAAGACTTGTAAATTATGTGAACTGTATACGTTATGTGATTGAGTGAGCCATCGAGGATGGTCACTTATTGAGTTCGCAAAATTCACCCAAAATTTGCAATATTTTTTTCAAGCTCCGAAGAGTTACCCTGCTAGGCTAACGGGAGTATAACCACTGCACCCAAGTAAGAGACAGAGGACAGGATCAGTTCATGCCTGCATTAGTATTTCCTTAATTTTTGTATCAAAATATATATTCACAAGTATTTTGCAATGTGTATGTAAATGATTTCGTAATGTAATAATTGTGATATTGTGTTTGAAAATGTTTTTAAAAAAATTGGGCCCGATTTATTTATTGATTTTTCGCAATATGCGTGCATCATTTTAAAAGGAAAAGAAATTTCTGTATTGAATTTGATTGACTGACTGTTCTAGCATGCCACCCTTGCGGGATACGTACTCAGATATCACTCAGGATGTCAGGTACATGTCTTACGAGAGTGGGGTACTACAATTATACTTCAAATCCTAATTTATTTCATCCATATAATAACTTATAACCCATAGTTTTTATACATCAAGAACAAAGCATGAAAGTATCCAAGTTTATGTATCATATTCCAGCACACTTCATCATCAACATCATATACAATCCATCCCAAGTCAATCATCATAATCTTTCTATTAAAATATGCCATAAAGAATAACACTTTACTTACTTATTTAGCTTCCAATTCTAACTCAATTCATCAAATTTACCTAGCCCTTAATGCATGCAAAATCAACCAAATTCCAGGTGGGAATTAGATGGGTTTTCAGCAACAAGATGAAGAAAATATAATATTAGAGTGGCAAAGTGCAGAATTTTAAACAAAACTCAAATTTGTAAAGGTTGTGTGTGTGTCGATAATGAGAGAAGGAAGAAGATGACATGTAGCAAAATGAAAGAGAAAGTGGTCTTCCATGTATGTGGGTGTCATGGGGTATAGGTGTACGGTGAGTGTTAAGACACTTGTCAGGTAAAGGACCATACTATATGTCCTCTTCTTAAACTACCAAATGTCACTTAAATACTTAGTCCACTTATCACTTAATTTCCTAAGTCATTTGTCACTCAATTATCTAAGCCATTTGTCACTCAATCATACTACCACGTGTCACTTATTTCTACTACCATGTGTCAACTTGTCTTGTCACTTGACATTTTTCCTAGTCCAAATGTACATATTAATTCACTAATCTCCCAATTGTAACAATTAATTCCAAAATACTAATTGTAATCCATCAAACCAAAATTCAAGACATAAGCAATACACAATAAAATCATAATCGTTTTAAACCTTTCATACCCTGGAATATGTCAATTGAGTGCATATATTATCTTTCCATTATGTACAAAATCATAATTCATGTGTGTATGCTAATGTTATGCATGTGAATGAAATGACCTCATAAATTCTCAAATAATAAAACTCATATGACTAAATAGCCTAAGACAACCTCAGTATTGTTTTGGAAACTGACTATTACTATTCTCCCCCCTTAAGAAATTTCGTTCTTGAAATTCCTACCTAATTGATCAAATAGATGGGGGTACTGATTCCTAATTTTCTCCTTAGTCTCCCATGTGGCTTCTTCTCTCAAATGATTCCTCCAAAGGACTTTAACTAATGAGATCACTCTATTTCTTAATTGTTTAGTTTGATAACCAACTATCTTAACTGGTTCCTCAATATAACTCAACTTACTTGCAAGTTCAATTTCCTGTGCTGGTAATACATGTGTTGGATCTGACCTATATCTCCTGAGTATACTAACATAAGACGCATTATAGATTTGAACCATCTCTGCTAGTAATTCTAACTTGTAAGCCAATGGTCCAACTCTCTGAGTAATCTCATATGGACCAACGTATCTAGGCTTAATTTACCCTTTTTACCAAACCTTCGCACTCCTCGTTAAGTTGATACTCTCAAAAACACCTTATCTCCCACTTGGTACTCCATATCTCTCCATTGCTGATCTGCAAAACTTTTCTACCTATCTTAATTCTATTACAGCTTAGTTTAACCTTATAAACAGTATCTTGAATCAACATTAGGCCTTCAACAATCCTTAGGCCCTCTTCATCCCAATACAAAGGTAAACGACATTTTCTGCCATATAATGCCTCATGTAGAGCCATACCAATACTACTTTGATAGTGATTATTATATGTAAATTCAATGAGATCTACATATTGATCACATACTCTAAAACACAAGCTTTGAACATATCCTCAACAGTCTTAATAGTTCTTTCACTTTGTCCGTCTGTCTGAAGATGAAATGTTGTGCTAAAGTTTAACCTTGTACCCAAAGCTGTTTGTAAACTACCCCAAAATCAAGAAGTATATCTGAAGTCTTAGTTCGATATAATAAATGTTGGAACTCTATATAATCTCACTATCTCATATACATACCTCCGAGCTAACTGATCCAGTATATTATTCTCTCTCACATGAGAGAAATGAGTCGACTTCGTCAATCTGTCAACAATGACCCATAAGGCATTATGTTTCCTTGGAGTCATCGGAAAATCCATAATGAAATCTATAGTAATTCTCTTCCATTTCTACTCCGGAATAAGTAATAACTATAACTTTCCAACTGGAGCTTGATGCTCTGCCTTAATCTGTTGGCATATCAAACATTTAGCAATATACTCCACCACTTGCTTCTTTATCCCTGGCCATAAAAAATGTTGTTTCAAAGTACTGTACATCTTGATAGTACCAGGATAAACTACAAGTCTTTTTTGAAAAAACTCCTAGTTCTCCCCTTATTTCTTGCCAGCTCACCTCGACATTCACAGTTTCCCCTTAACCTAAGAGTGAAGGTCACTACTTTATTTCTCCCAGACATGAATAGCTTCAAACCTAAAAGGTTCTGATTTTTGCCAATGAACCACCTATAGCTCGTATTGGCTGAACCTTAATGAGCAATTTGCTCGTCAATTTTGCTTTAAAGGATAGGTGACAAAACGACATTGGTTTAGTAAGGACTCATGAGAGTATATTTTACTTAGAGTGGCCGCCTCTCCCTCTGCTTCTCCTTCGGTAAGTATATGTTAAACAAACTGAAAGCTTAACACACATTTGTTTACCGTATGGAGCCAACGTAAATCAAGTATGGCATGTTTGAAATAAGAAAAAACAAAAGACAAATTAGGAAAAAAATAAGATAGATGGGAAGTCGAATGGAGCTTAACGGTTAGACGGTTACATCCTAATTCCAAGCACTAGAGAAAAAGATGAAGTAATTCTTGGTTCAGTCAAAGACTTTCCACTTTTTATGGAATTAGTAATTTCACTTTGGAGGATAGGTGACAAGACGACGTTGGTTTAGTAAGGACTCATAAGAGTATATTTTACTTAGAGTAGGCTACTAAATTAGACTTATTTGTGTTCTTACTAGTTGGATTTCCAACATGCCATACTCGACCGACGCTGACTCCATACAATAAACAAATGTGGATGCATAGCATAGGTTGTTATGTGAGCTTCCTCTAAAATTTCTTTCCTCAAATCATCAAAATCATGTACACATAATCTATGCTTCAACCACAATGTATCATTTTTCAATTCAAACTCAGAACTTGGATTCGTTTCAACTTCTTAATAATCTTCAACAATTCTGGGTCTTTTCTTTGGGCTTTCCTGATCCTTTCATACAATACTGGCCTAAGCTTCAATGTAGCTAATAATGCTTCATTCTGCCCTTAATTTAGCTCAACATTTAATGCTCTTAGTTATACTAGGTTTGGTAAACTCGATGTCTGAATCTATACCACACTGTTATTAGTTTTCCTACTTAATGCACTAACCACAACATTAGCTTTTCTATAATAGTATTCAATCGTGCAATCATAATCTTTAAGCAATTCAATCCATCGCCTTTGTCTCATATTCAGTTCTTTCTGACTCAATAAATATTTCAAACTTCTATGATCTGTAATATCTGAAATGTTGCACCATACAGATATTGTCTCTAAATCTTCAAAGTAAACACCACTGCAGCAAGTTCTAAATCATGAACCAGATAGTTGAACTCATGAGACCTTAACTGCCTTGATGCATATGCAATCACTCTACCTTACTGCATCAAAATACATCCTAACCCTTGGTGTTAAGCATCACTATATACTATATATCCTCCAGATCCTAACGGAATAGCTAACACCGGTGTTGTAGTTAATCAGTGTTTTAATTCCTCAAAACTCCTTTGACATTCATCAGTTCATTTGAAAGGTACATTCTTCCTTAGAAGCTTTGTCAAAGGGGCTAAGATCAATGAAAATCCCTCAACAAACCTTTTGTAATAACCTGCTAACTTAAGAAAACTTTAGATCTCATATACATTTCTCGGGGCTTCCTACTTCATCATTGCCTCAACTTTCTTTGGGTCTACCTGTATGCCCTATCCAGATACCATATAACCCAAAAACACCACTTGGTCAAGCCAAAATTCACACTTACTGAACTTGGCATACAATTACTTCTCTCTCATTATCTGTAAGACTAACCTTAAATGCTCAAAATGTTCCTCTCTACTCTTCGAGTATGCCAGAATATCATCTATGAATATAATCACAAAATGATCTAAGTAAAGTTGGAATACCTTATTCATCAATGCCATAAAAGTTACAGAAGCATTTGTCAATTCAAAAGGTATCATCAAAAACTCGAAGTGCCCATATCTAGTTCTAAATACACTCTTTGGTACATCAACTTCTACTATTTTCAATTGATAATACCCTGATCTCAAATCTAGTTTAGTAAATACTTGAGCTCCCTGTAACTGATCAAGTAAATCATCTATTCTTGGTAAAGGATACTTGTTCTTCATTGTCATCTGATTCAATTGTCTATAATTAATGCATAATCTCAAGGTTCCATCTTTCTTCTTCACAAACAAAACTGGAGCTCCCTAAGGTGACACACTAGGTCTAACAAAACCCTTATCCAACAACTCCTGCAACTGAGTCTTAAGTTCCTTAAATTCCGCAAGTGCCATCCTATACAGAGGAATAGATATAGGAGCAGTACCTAGAACAAGGTCAATAATGAACTCTGCTTCCCTATCTGGGGGTAATCTCGATAATTCAGTAAGAAACACATCCAGAAAATCCCTAACAATAAGAATATCCTGTACTGTCTGCTTAGTTAGGGTATCAGTCATATAGGCTAGATAAGCCTCACAACCACTTCGAATCATCCTAAAAGCACTCATTGAGGAAATCAATCTGGCTGGTACTGCTTGACTAACACCTCAAAATATTACTCTCAACTGAGTGGAAGATTCAATAATCACCTCCTTAGTATAGCAGTTCATCATAGCCCTATGTGTAGTAAGCCAGTCTATACTTAAAATAAGGTCTATCTCTTTCAACTGCAATACTATCATATCGACTTTCAACTCTGCCTGATCAACCCAAACTATGCACCCTTTACACACTTCTCCACCCACTATAGTACTACCTATCGATGTACTCACCTCTAAGTTATATTTTAACATCTGTCTCTCACAATGCAGTTTAGATGCCAAATGTGGCGTGATAAATAAATGTGTAGATCCTCGATCTAACAATGTAAATGCCTCAAAATTAAAGATATGTAACACACCTGTAACAACATTTGGGGAGTTCTGAGCCTCCTGTCTCATAATAGCATAGATCCTGGCTTAGGATTGCGACGGACCTCAGTCTTGACACTAGGACCTACTGAACTTGTTTTACCTTTACCTCTACCTCTACCTCTCTATCCTACTCTACTAACTCTACTTTGTTGGATAGTCTTCTCAGTCACTGATCCTTCTCTTACTCCAGACTGTGCTTCTAAAGTCGAGGGATAGTCTCTAATCTGGTGCTCAAAAAAGCCATGATGAAAGTAAGCTCTTGATATCTTCCAACACTCCCCACCATGTTTCTTTCCACAGTGCTCATAACTCGGCATCCATTGTGTTTGTCCTCCTGATATTTAACCTCTACCACTACCTGCATGAATAAAACCACCTCTCGGTCTAAATCTCAACTGTCTCAATCTAGTATGCGATCGAAATGATCTATTCTGGAGTTTACTGAATCTCCTACTAGAATCAACTTGAAACTCACTATATCTCTTCATTTTAAACTCCTGCCTATACTCTCCTTGTCCATCTTTCAATAACTGTTCAATTCGAATTAAGGTAGCTCGTAGTTCAATAAAACTACTCCAAGCAGTGATAGCTAACCTCATTTTGGTCTCCATATTCAGTCCATCCTTAAATCGCCTACATTTATCTTCCTCAATCAGAATCAAAGCAGTAGCATACCCCATTAACTCATTAAAAACCCTCAGGATGTCTTCCCATGTCAGTCTACAAGGTCGAGTAAAACTACCAGGAACAGTCTTCCACCACTGATAAGTCGGACCTTACAGTAGCAAGACTGCATAGTCAAACCTCTAGTCAGACTTGTAGCCCATCTGATTAAACGCATGCTTCATTCTTTCCAACCAACGTTCTGCCTCTGTAGGGTCTATACTTCCATAGAAGTCTACAGCGCCCTACTTTTCAACTTTTCAAGTTTATCATACCTCCTCTCTCTCCTCTCAGGAATTATCAGAGACATTTGATCAAGCTGAGGTACTAGAGACTCTCTATTGGATCCTATCAACTCAAGGTCAGCTGACTCTACAACTCGATCTCCTATAGCGGATGACCTATAACAAACAATAATTGTGATCACTATATGAGTCTCTCACTATATATCATGTCTAAATGTTTTTATATGTCCCTATGGATACCAAACCATGCTCTGATACCAAAAATGTAACACACCATTACTATAAAGCATATGCCCAAACATCCAAAGGACATTCAAGAACATACCCTATGAAAATGGCATGTTAGAGTAATTACTTCCACTTATTATGGAATCATACAGAACATTAGTATTTCCAAAGATCAAAACTCCTCATTTCATTAGCAAAATGAAACTTACTTACATTGTCATTTCATTTCATAAACCATGTTTATGCATAACATAACATTCAGGAGTTTAAAGTTCTATACAAAAAGTTCAACATGAAAGGAGAAGCTAAACAAAATTATTCTATCTAGACTTTACAGGTATCAGTTGATCAGACCTTTGAGCCATTCATGTTTCCAAAATTAATACTAGACTTCTATTATATCACCTTAAAAGCTAGGTCTCCTTTGTACCTGAAAATTAATGTTACAATTTTAATGAGTATATGAACTCAGTGAGTGAACCATCATCAATGCGCTCACTCAATTCAGGACATAAATATAACAAGTATAAACAAAATTCATAATTGTATTTTCCAATTCAACAGATGTATCATATCATTCAATATTGAATACCAGATCACAATATACATCATATCTCAATAATACATCATGAACTACAAACATTTCATATAATCATTTCAGAATAATCGAATCATTCATTTCATCCTCATGTACAAAAACATTGTATGTCATTATTTTAACACAATTCAGTAATTCTTTGCAATCATTTACATGATGCACGTAAATATATATAAACGTAAATGCACATATGATTCCATTTTCATTTTTACTTTGATATGACTGAGCAGCTATTTACTATCCCGTATCCGTTATGGATTCCAGGCTCATTTCATATTCTGTCCTATACCTATTATAGATAATGAGCTCATTAATAACTGGACCTGTGGCTCTTTATGCACATTTTTGAGCTTTAAGCTCTTTTTCACACTAGTCACTCTGGTCACAACTCCTTTATCTGATCATGCATAATAATGAGATGGAATGCATCAATTCACATAAGATGTTATCAATAACTATCATTCAATGTGCACAACCATTTATCACATTCATCGGATCTGAGTCTGGCATTCAACATTCAGTTGAGTACACATTTTACATATTCACATACAATTAGAAAGCATTTCCAATACATTCCCGAATATCAATCTCCTCAGACTATGAATGTCCAGAATTATCACAATCATATTAATAACAGTTCAATATCTAAAAATTAATCGAAATAACTCACAGTACTCTCCAGATAAGCTATTGCCTTGATGACCTGGCAGTGTCTGGATACTGACAATCAATTTGTGCTTCTTTTATCATGAAATACACACATATAGTTCATACATTACTAAGTTGATCAATCATATGAATATTTAATCATACATATATATA
>JAOQML010126064.1:0-10851 GCA_027568935.1 Erythroxylum urbanii
TGTCTATTGACTGTGCCATTAGGTTGTTTTGTCCACCGAAGGTGTGCCAACGGGCTATTTTGCCTACAGAAGGTGTGCTAATGGGTTGTGTTTCGAACCGAAGGTGCCTAACTGACAATTTTTTTTCCCACTAATGGTGCCTAGCAAACGTACGAATAGGTTAATTTTCCCATTAACGGCCCCTAGCGATGTGTTAATGTGTTGTTTTCCTACCAAAGGTGTGCCAACGGGTTATGTTTTCTACTGATGCTACCCAACGAGCTATTTTTCACACTGAACGTGTCTATTGACTGTGCCATTAGGTTGTTTTGTCCACCGAAGGTGTGCCAACGGGCTATTTTGCCTACAGAAGGTGTGTTAATGGGTTGTGTTTCGAACCGAAGGTGCCTAACTGACAATTTTTTATCCATTAAAGGTGCCTAGTGACCATGCCAACTAGTTTTTTTACCCACAAAAGGAGTCCTAACGGGCTATTTTTCCTAACAAAGGTGCCCAACGAATTGTTTTTCCCACCGAAGATGTCTAGGGACCGTGTCAACTGGCTGTTTTGCACACCAAATGTGTGCCATCTAGCTGTCTATCGCACCAAAGGTGCATAGTGATCACGCCAATGGGCTATTTTGCCCACTAAAGATGCCTTGCGACTGCGCAACTGTGGTGTTTTTCCCACTAAAGATGTGCCAACGGGTTATGTTTCCCATCTAAGGTGCCCAACGGGAAGTTTTATCTCGCTGAATGTGCCTAGCGACTGCGCCAAAAGGCTGTTTGTCTTTCGAAGGTGTGCCAATAGCTTGTTTTACCTATCAAAGGTGTGCCAATGGGCTGTTTTCCCATCGAAGTTGCCCAACTAACTGTTTTGCCCATTGAAGATGCCTAGCGACCGTACCAAAGGGTTGTGTTGCCCATTAAAGGTGTGTCAATAGGCTGCTTTTCCCAACGAAGGTGCTTAGCGAACGTGCCAACAGGCTGCTTTCCCTATGGAAGGTATGCCAGTGGTTTATGATTCCTACCGATGCTACCCAATAGGATATTTTTTCCACTGAAGGTGCCTAATGACTATGCCAACGGGTTGTTTTTTCCACTGAAGGTGTGCCAACGGGCTGTTTTGCCTACTGAAGGTATGCCAACAGGCACTGTTTCTCACCAAAGGTACCCAACGGGTAGTTTTTTCCCACCAAAGGTGCCTAACGACCGTGCCAATAGGCTGTTTTGCCTATCGAAGGAGTGTTAATGTTTTTCCCAACGAAGGCGGCCAATGAATTGTTTTTTCCACTTAAGGTGCTGAACGACTATGCCAACTGGCTATTTTACCCACTCAAGGTGTTCCAACTGGTTGTTTATCCCACCGAAGGTGCCTAATGATCACGCCAACAAGCTATTTTGCCCACTGAAGGTGCCTAGCAGCCTTACCAATGGGCTATTTTGCTCACCAAAGGTGTCTAGCGAACCTGACAATGATATATTTTTTCCACTGAAGGTGCCCAACGAACGGGTCAATAGGCTATTTTTCCCATTGAAGGTGCCTAGCGACTGTGCCAACGGGCAGTTTTGCCAACCAAAGGTGTGGAAACGGGTTGTTTTGCCCACTAAAGGTATACCAACGAGTTATTTTTGGCACCGAAGATGCCTAGCGACTATGCTAATGGGCCATTTTTCCCACCAAAGGTGCCTAACAACCGTGGCAACATGCTTTTTTACCACTGAATGTGCCTGACGACTATGCCAATGGGGTATGATTCCTACTAGTGGTGCCCAACAAGTTATTTTTCCCACCAAAGGTGCCTAGTGACTGTGCCAATGAGCTATTTTGTCAACCAAAGGTGTGCCAACGAGTTATTTTTGCCACTGAAATTGCCTAGCGACTATGCCAACGTATTGTTTTTCCCAATGAAGGTGTGCCAATGAGCTACTTTTCCCATTGAAAAAGCCTAGTGATCGTGCCAACAGGCTGTGTTGCCCACCGAAGTTATGCCTTACGACCATGCCAAGGTGGTTTTTTTCCCACCAAAGGTGTGCCAATAAGTTGTTTTTCCCACTGAAGGTGCCTAGCAAACGTGCCAATGGGCTATTTTCCCCATCGAAGGTGCTGGCGACCATGCCAGTGCGCTATTTTTCGCATTGAAGGTATGCCAACAGGCTATGTTTTCCACTGAAGGTGCCTCGTAAACGTGCCAGCATACTAATTTGTGCACTGAAGATGCCTAGTGACCTTATTGACGAACTATTTTGCCCACCAAAAGGTGGATTGCGATCCTGTCAATGTGGTGTTTTTCCCACCGAAGATTTGCCAACAGGATATTTTTCCCACCGAAGGGGCTTAGCAAACATGACAATGGACTATTTTCCCACTTAAGGCGCCTAGCGACCATTCCAACATGGTTTTGTTCCCACTGAAGGTGTGCCAATAGGCTATATTTCCCACCAATGCTACCCAACGGGCTATTTTTTCGATTAAAGATGCATAGTGACCAAGCCAACAGATTGTTTTGTCCACCAAAGGTGTGCCAACGGTCTATTTTGCCTACAGAAGGTGTGCTAAGGGGCTTTGTTTCCCATCGAAGGTTACCAACAGGTAGTTTTTTCTCACTGAAGGCCTAACGACTATGCCAACGGGCTATTTTGCCAACCAAAGGATTGCCAACGGGCTATTTTGCCCACTGAAGAAGCCTAGCGACCATACGACTGTAGCATTTTTGCCACCGAAGGTGTGCAAATAGGATGTTTTTCCCATCGAAGGTGCCTAGCGAACACGACAATGGGCTATTTTTCCCATCAAAGGTGCCTAATGACCATGTCAACGTGCTGTTTTGCCTGGAAAAGGTGTTCCATCAGGATATTTTTCCTACCGAAGGTGTTCCAACGGGTTTTTATTCCCACCTAAAGGGCCAACAGGCTGTTTTTCCCATTAAAGATGTCTAACAACATGCCAACGGGTTGTTCTACCCACCGTTGGTGCCTAATGGGTTGTTTTGCCCACCGAAAGTACCTAACGACTATGCCAACTGGCTATTTTACAGAAGGCATTCCAATGGGCTATTTTGCCTACAAAAGGTGTGCCAAATGGCCATTTTTCCCACCAAAGTTACCTAGCAACTATAGAAATGGGATATTTTGGCCACCCAAGTAGTGGAAACGGGCTGTTTTACTTACGAAAGGTGTGCCAAAGGGATGTTTTTCCCACCAAAAATGCCCAGCGACCGTGCCAACGGGCTATTTATCCCACCATAGGGGTGCCAAAAGGTTGTGTTTCCAACCAAAGTTGCCCAACGGTCTATTTTTCCCACTGAAGGTGCCTGACAATTGTGTGAACAAGATATTTTACCCACTAATGGTGTGCCAACGGGCTGTTTTTCCCACCAAAGTTATGCTAAAGAGTTGTTTTTCCCACCAACAGTGCCTAGCGAATGTGCCAACGGGCTATTTGCCAAATCCAATGTGTGCCAATGGGCTGTGTTTCTCACTGAATATGGCTAACGGGTTGTTTTTCCCATCGAAGATACCTGACGACCATGCCAACAGGCTATTTTGCCAACTAAACAAGTACCGACGGGCTATTTTGCCCACCAAAGGTGCCTAGCAATCATGCCAATGGGTTGTTTTTCCCGCTGAAGGTGCCCAGTGAACGTGCTAACGAGTTATTGTTCCCATCGAAGGTGCCTAGCAAAGGTGTCCAAATTGGTTATTTTACCTACCGAACGTATTCTAAGGGGCTATTTTTCCCATTGAAGCTGCCCAATGGATTGTGTTGCCCATTGAAGATGCCTAACGACCATGCCTACAGGCTGTGTTGCCCACCAAAGATGTGCCAACGTTTTGTTTTTCCCACCAAAGGTGCCTAGCAAATGTGCCAATGGTCTGTTTTACCTAGCAAAGGTGCCTTGCAATTGTGCCAATGGGATATTTTGCCCCCCAAAGGTGTCTAATGACCATCCGAATGTGGTGTTTTTCCTGCCAAAGGTGTGCCAATGGTCTATTTTCCCACTGAAGGTGCATAACGAACGTCCCAATGGGCTATTTTGTCATTCTAAGGTGCCTAGCGACCGTGCCAACGAGTAGATTTTGCAGTCAAAGGTGCACTAACAGACTATGTTTCCTACCGATGCTACCCAATGGGCTGTTTATCCCATTGAAAGTGTCTAGTGACTGTGCCAACGGGCCATTTTGTCTACCGAAGTTATGCCAACGGGCTATTTTGCCTACAAAAGGTGTGCCAATGGGCTGTGTTCCTTACTGAAGATGCCCAATGAATAATTTTTTCCCACTAAAGGTGTCTAATGACTGTGTCATCGAGCTGTTTTACCCGTCGAAGGAGTACCAACTGGTTGTTTTTCCTAATAAAGGTGCCCAACGAACTGTTTTTTCCACCAAAGGTGCCTAGCCACTATGCCAAAGGTCCTTTTTTCCCACCAAATGTGTGCGAACTGACTGTTTATACCATTGAAGATACATAGTGATCGCACCAACGGGCCATTTTTCCCACTAAGAGTGCCTAGCAACCATGCCAACATGCTATTTTTCCCACCAAATATGTCCCAATGGGTTGTTTTCCCACCGAAGGTGCCTAGTGACCATGTTAACGGGCTATTTTGACCACCAAAGATGCCTACCGATCGTGACAATGGTCTGTTTAGCCAACCGAAGGTAGGGCTGGCGACTGTGCTAACGGGCTATTTTGCACATGAAAGGTGCCTAGAGACCGTGCCAATATGTTATTTTCCCAACAAAGGTGTGCCAACGTGTTGTTTTTCCCACTGAAGGTGCCTAGCGAACATCTCGACGGGCTATTTTGCCCATTGAAGGTGTTCCAATGGACTATTTTTCCTATCAAAGGGGTACTAATGGGCTGTTTTTCCCATCGAAGGTGCCCTAAGGACGATTTTGTCCGCCAAAGTTGACTAGCGATCGTGCCAACTAGCTATTTTGCCCACCAAAGATGTTCCAACGAGTTATTTTACCTATTGAAGGTATGCCAATAGGATGTTTTACCCACCAAAGGTGCCCTACAAATTGTTTTTCCCACCGAACGTGCCTAGCAACTGTGCCAACGAGCTATTTTACGTACCGAAGGTATGCAAATGGACTATTTTTCCCACCAAAGGTGCCTAATAGGTTGCTTTCCCCACCAAAGGTGCCTAGCGACTATGCTAATAGGCTATTTGCCTGACTTAAGGTGTTCCAACGGGATGTTTTGCCTCACAAAGGGTGTGCAATTGGGTTATTTTTCCCATAGAAAGTGCCTAGTAACCAGGACAACCGGCTGCTTTTCCCACGATAGGTGTGCCAACGGGATGTGTTTGTCCACCAAAGGTGTGCCAAAGGGCTGTTTTGTCCACTGAAGGTGTGCCAACGAGTTGTTTTTCCCACTGAAGATGCCTAGCAACTGTGTCAATGTGTTGTTTTTCCCACCAAAGGTATGCCAATGGGCTATTTTTTTCCACTAAAGGAGCCTAACGATCGAGCCAACTGGCTGTTATGCCTGCCAAAGTTGTGCCAACAAGCTATTTTGCTAACCGAAGGTGTGCCAATAGACTGCTTTTCTGACCAAAGGTGCCCAACTGACTATTTTACGCCTTGTGACTATGCAAAGGTGGTGTTTTTCCCACTGAAGGTATGCCGATCGAGTGTTTTTCCTACGAAAAGTGCCTAGCGAACGTGTCAACGGGCTATTTTTCCCATCGAAGGCATGTAGCAATGATGGCAACGTGGTATTTTTAATACCGAAGTTATGCCAACGGACTACGTTTCCTACCAAAGGTGCCCTACAAATGTTCCAACAAGCTATTTTGCCAACTGAAGGTGCCTAGCAACCATGTCAATGGGCTATTTTGCCCACCGAAGGTGCCTTGCGACCATGCAAACATGCTGTTTTTCCCACCGAAGGTGTGCCAACAGGTTGTTTTCCTGCCAAAGGTATCTAGCAAACGTTAGCACGGTCGCTAGGCAACTTTGTTGGGAAAAAAATGGGCTATTTTTTTCCACTGAAAGAGCCTAACGATCGAGCCAACTGGCTGTTATGCCTGCCAAAGTTGTGCCAACAAGCTATTTTGCTAACCGAAGGTGTGCCAATAGACTGCTTTTCTAACCAAAGGTGCCCAACTGACTGTTTTACGCCTTGTGACTATACAAAGGTGGTGTTTTTCCCACTGAAGGTATGCCGATCGGTTGTTTTTCCTATCGAAAGTGCCTAACGAACGTGTCAACGGGCTATTTTTCCCATCGAAGGCATGTAGTAATGATGGCAATGTGGTATTTTTCATACCGAAGTTATGCCAACAGACTACGTTTCCCACCAAAGGTGCCCTACAAATGTTGCAACAGGCTGTTTTGCCCGCCGAAGGTGCCTAGCAACCATGTCAATGGGCTATTTTGCCCAACGAAGGTGCCTTGCGACCATGCAAACATGCTGTTTTTCCCACCGAAGGTGTGCCAACAGGTTGTTTTCCTGCCAAAGCTATCTAGCAAATGTGCCAATGGGCTATTTTTCTGAACAAAGTTGCCTAGCGACCGTGCAAATGTTTTATTTTTCCCACCGAAGATGTGCCAATAGGATATGTTTCCCACCAATGCTGCACAATGGGCTCTTTTTCCCACTGAAGGTGCCTAGGGACCATTCCAACGGGCTATTTTATCTACCGAAGGTGTGCCAATGAGTTGTTTTGCCTATGGAAGGTGTGCTAATAGGCTATGTTTCCCATTGAAGGTGCCCAATAGAAAGTTTTTTCCCACTGAAAGTACCTAGCAAACATGCCAAGGGGCTGCTTTACCCACCGAAGGTGTGCCAACGGGTTATTTTGTCAACTGAAGGTGTGCCAACGTGCTGTTTTTCCCATCGAAGGTGCCCAACTAACTATTTTGTTCATCGAAGATGTCTAGTGACTATGCCAACAGGTTGTGTTGCTCATTAAAGGTGACCAAACGGGTTGTTTTTCCCACTAAAGGTACCAAGCGAACCTACCAACGTGCTCTATTTCATACTGAAGGTGCCCAACAGACAGTTTTTTCCTACTGAAGATGCCTAACGGTCGTGCCAACAATATGTTTTTCCCAACAAAGGTGCCCAATAGGCTATTTTACCCATCAAAGGTTCCTCAAGTCTATGCCAACTAGCTGTTTTGCTCACTGAATATGTGCCAACTGGCTGTTTATCCCACTGAAGATGCCTAGTGATTGTACCAACGGGCTATTTAGCCCACTGAAGAAGCCTAAAGACCGTACGACCGTGGTGTTTTTCCCACTGAAGGTGCACGAACGAGCTATTTTTCCCACCAAAGGTACTTAATGAACATGCCAACGGGATATTTTTTCCATCAAAGGTGCCCAACGATCATGCTAATGTGCTGCTTTGCCTAGCGAAGGTGTGCCAACGAGCTATTTTGCTAACCGAAGGTGCTCTAACGGGCTATTTTTCCCACCGAACGTGCCCAATGGATTGTTTTTTCCACCAAAGATGCCTAACAATCGTGCCAATGAGTTATGTTACCCATTGAAGGTCTGCCAACGTGTTGTTTTTCCCACCAAAGGTGCCTAGCAAACTTGCCAACAGGTTGTTTTATCTACTGAAGGTGCCTAACGAACGTGCCAACGGGTTATTTTGTCCCACCAAAGGTGTCTGTTGTGCGATTGTGGTGCTTTCCCCACCGAAGGTGTGCCAACTGACTGTTGATCTGAAGGTGCCTAATGATTGCGCCAACGGACTATTTTTCCCACTGAAGGTATGTAGCAACCCTACCAATATGTTGTTTTTCCCACCAAAGGTGTGCTAGCGGGTTGTTTATCCACCAAAGGAGTCTAGCGACCATGCCAACGGGCTATTTTACCTATTGAAGGTGCCTAGCGACTGTGGCAATAGGCTATTTTTCCCGCCAAAGGTTTGCCAATAGGTTGTGTATCCCACTGAAGGTGCCTAATGGGATGTGTTTCCCACTGAAAATGTCTGGCGGCCTTATCAATGGGCTATTTTATGCACAGAAGGTGCTTAGTGATTGTGCCAACGTGTTGTTTTTCCCACCGAAGGTGCCTAGCGAATGTGCTGACGGGCTATTTTGCCCATGAAGGTGTTTTAACAGGCTTTATTGCCTACTGAAGGTGTGCCAACCGAACGTGCCTAGCGATTGTGCCAACGGGCTATTTTTCCTACGAAAGGTGTGGAAACGGGCTATTTTTCCCACCGAAGGTTCCAAGCGACTATGGCAATGGGCTATTTTACCCACCAATGGGCATGCCAACAGGCTATTTTGCCTGTCGAAGTTGTGCCAAAAGGCTTTTTTCCCCACCGAAGGTGCCTAACGAATGTGCCACTAGGCTATTTATCCTACCGAAGGCGTGCCACTTGGCTGTGTTTCCCACTAAAGGTGCCCAATGGGCTATTTTTCCCACCGAAGGTGCCCGACAATCGTGCCAACGGTCTATTTTGCCCACCAAAGGTATGCCAATGGGTTATTTTTCCCACCAAAGGTGCCTAACGACTGTGCCAACGGGCAGTTTTGCCCACTATAGGTGAATCAATGGACTATTTTTACATCGAAGATGCTTGGCGACTATGTCGACGGGCTATTTTGGCCACCGAAAGTGACTAACGATTGTGCCGACGTGCTATTTTTCCCACCGAAGGACTGCCAACGGGCTAAGTTTCCCACCAGTGGTGCCCAACAGGCTGTTTTTTAGACCGAAGGTGCCTAGTGACTCTACCAGGTTGTTTTTCCTACTAAATTTACCTTGCTACCATGCTAACGTGCTTTTTTGCCACCGATGATGTGCCAACACGCTATTTTTCCCTTTCAAGGTGTCGAGACATTGTGCCAACGAGCTGTGTTGGCCACCGAGGTTTTACCTTGCGGTTAAGCCAAGGTGGTGTTTTTCCTACCAAAGGTGTGCCAACGGGCTACTTTTCCTGCTAAAGTTGCTTAGTGAACGTGCCAACGGGCTATTTTTCCCATTGAAGGCACCTGGCGATTGTGCCAACGTGGTGTTTTTACCACCGAAGGTGTGCCAATGAGCTGTTTTTACAACCAAAGGTGTCTAGCAAACTGCCAACTGGTTATTTTCCCATCTAAGGCACCTAGCGACCATGCCAATGTGTTGTTTTTCCCACCGAAGGTGTGCCAATGGGCTATGTTTCCCACCGATTCTACACAACGGGCCATTTTTCCAACTGAAGGTGCCTAGTGACCATGACAGCAGGCTGTTTTCTCAATCGAAGGTGTGCCAACGGGTTGTGTTTCCCATCAAAGGTGCCCAACAAAAAGTTTTCTCCCGCTAAAGGTGCCTAGCAACAGTGCCAAAAGGCAGTTTTTCCCAATGAAGGTCTGCCAACGGGTTGTTTTTCCCAACGAAGGTGCCCAACTGACTGTTTTGTTCATCGAAGATGCCTAGCGACCATGCCAACGGGTTGTGTTGCCCATCAAAGATGTGTCAGTGGGCTACCTTTCCTACCAAACGTGTCAACGGGTCGTTTTACCTACCTAAGGTGCCTAGTGACAGTGCCAATGGGCTATTTCACTTACTGAAGGTTTGCAAATGGGCTATTTTTCCCACTGAAGGTGTCCAACAGATTGTTTTTCCCACTGAAGGTGCCTAGCGAACGTGGCAACAAGCTATTTTGCCCACCAAAGGTGCCCAACATATTGTTTTGCCCACCAAAGAAGCCTAGCGACCGTACCAACTGGCCATTTTTCCCACCGAAGGTGCCTATCGAACGTGGTAATGGGCTGCTTTACCCACCAAAGGTGTCTAGCGAATGTGGCAGTGGGTTATTTTTCCCACCGAAGGTGTCTAACGACCATGCGACCCTAGTGTTTTTCTCAACGAACGCATGCCGACAGGCTATTTTTCCCATCGAATGTGCCCAGTCACCATGCCAACATGTTATTTTTTCCATTGATGGTGTTCTAGTGAGCTATGTTTGCTACCGATGCTGCCCAACGGGCTGTTTTTGCCACCGAAGATGCCTAGTGACCGTACCAACGAGCTGTTTTGTCCATCGAAGATGTGCCAACGGGCTATTTTGCCTGTGAAAGGTGTGCCAACTGGCTAAATTTTCCACCGAAGGTGCCCAACGAGCAGTTTTTTCCCACTGAAGCTTCCTAGCGACCGTGCCAACTGGCTATTTTGCCCACCAAAGGAGTGCCAAGGGGCTATTTTTCCCAACAAAGGTGCCCAACGAACTGTTTTGCTCATCGAAGGTGCCTATGGACTGTGTCAACTAGTTGTTTTGCCCACCGAATGTGTGTCAACTAGCTATTTATCCCACCAAAGGTGCCTAGTGATCACGCAAATGGGCTATTTTGCCTATAGAAGATACCTAGCAACTGTGTGACTGTGGTGTTTTCCCACCAAATGTGTGCCAACAGGATGTTTTTCCCAATGAAGGTGCGTAGTGAACATGCCAATGGGCTATTTTTCCCATCGAAGTTACCTAGCGACCATGCCAACCTACTGTTTTGCCTAGCAAAGGACTACTAACGGGCTTTTTTCCTACCAAAGGTGTTCCAATGGGTTGTTTTTCCCACTAAACATGCCAACGTTTAGTTTTTTCTACTAAAGGTGCCTGATTATCATTTGAATTGGTTCTTTCATCCACCAAAGGTGTGCCAACAGGCTATTTTGCCCAACGAAGGTGCCTAACGATCGTGTCAATGGGTTGTTTTCCCTACTGAAGTTGTGTAAACAGGCTGTTTTTCTAACCAAAGATACCCAACGGGTTGTTTTGCCCACCGAAGGTGTCTAGTGACCATGTCAATTGGTTATTCGCACGACAGAAGGTATTCCAACAGATTGCTTTGCCTACAGAAAGTGTACCAATGGATTGTTTTTCCTAGCGAAGGTGCCTAGCGACTTTGGGAAAGGACTATT
>JAOQML010126108.1:0-18436 GCA_027568935.1 Erythroxylum urbanii
GTGCATATTTCATATACATACATGTGCATTAACAAACACTTATAATTGTGCAAAAGTGTGATATGTGTATATTGCTTAATATAGAGGAGCAATTGGAACGTCAACATCCAGACATTGCCAGAACTTTGAGGCAATAGCTTTGGGAGTAATCGGTGAGTAATCTAGACGATTTCACGCAATTAATTATTTGCTTTAGAATATGTTTTTAATGACGATATGATGTGTTTTTGATTATGTTGATGCCGGAGAATGAAGGCCCAAGACTTGATGCATGAATGTGATATTAAAGTGCTACTTATTTGTGAATGTGACGAACTAGATGCTTCTTGACATGATTAATTGATTATGAGAGATGCATTCCATACATGAATGCATGATCTGATAATAAGAGTTGTGACCTGAGTAGCCACCGAAAACGAGCTTAAAGCTCTAAATGTGATTTAGAGCAAAAGGCTCACTATGTAAAATGAGCCCTGTATCTCCAACGGATAAGGGACAGTATAAATGAGCCCGGTATCCACAATGGATACGGGACAATTTAGGCACTCGATCACAACAACGTAATAATTGGAAAAGAGTCACATAAGCATTTCATATACATTTTAATAAGTATGTTTGATTATTTGAAATGTAAAATTTTCTTACCCTTAAGTGAGAATGTGATATGTGATAATTTATACAAAATGCAAAGATGTGAATTATGTGTTATATGTGTGATGTATTGCATGAATAAAGTGAACCATCGATGATGGTTACCTCATTGAGTTCACAAAACTCACCAAAATTGTAACGTTGATTTTTTAGGATTGAGAGATGACTTTAGCTATTAAGAGATGCTACAAGGAGTATAGTCCTGTACTTTTGGGGAAAAAGAATAAATGGCTCAAAGGTCGGTCAACTGAGAATGGAAGATTAGATAGATCTTTCTGTGTATTTCCTCTTTCATGTAGTGTATTTTGTATTAGGATATGACGATGTTCTTATTCGGACGATATTGAAAATTGTCAATGTAAATATTAGGTTTTATGAAATGAAAGGGGAAATTTAGGTTTTAAAACTATGGTGTTTTTCATTATGATGTCTTATAAGAAAATAAAGAATGATGATGTCATGTTAAGTGAATGTTATGATTGAACGTAGCGCAACATTATTATAGGTTATGTACTAGATAGTCTTCCGAGTGTTCCGATATGTACCCCATGGTAACGGGGCGCTACAGCAGTGATAAGTCTAGGTTGATCCGACAGGGAGTGTTCGGTTAGCTTATGAAATGAAATTAATTGATTTTTAGGTAATGTGGGTCTTGGATTTAATAAGAAAATAAAATAAAATAAACCTAATGAAAACAAATTAAATAAAGCATGCGAAAGAGATAAAATTGCGAAATTCGATAGGGATCCAATTTTTTGGTTCAATCTTAGCCTACACCCTAATTAAACATAATTCATTGATTTGTTGTTCTTTTATCTCTCTTAGCAATTATCAGTCGTAGATTAACAACAAGCTTTGTTAATCCCAATTTTTCCTTAGATCCTAGTTAATTAAGAAGTACTCGTTAATTAGCCCTAGCTATCGGGAAACCTAGAATAAGCTGTCTAAGTTTATCTGGATAACCGCCTTACGAATTAGAAAAACTGACTAATCTAGTTAATAATCACACAAGCTCAGATTATTTAACCTATATTATGTTATCTCTAATGATTCGAGACCATTAGTTGCTACATATGAATCGAGAATACAATGATTACGTATTGCATTCGATTCTAGCGATGGGTTTTCATGAAAAATGATTCAATACAGCATTAAAATCGTCATCATTCAAATACCCAAATCAATCCATACAAGATAACATAATCAATTTTTAATGAGAGAAAGAAACAATAATAATAAAAAATGTTTAACCTGGATCGTCAGCATCGATCTCACCCCTAAACCAGCATCGAGACGTTTAGCCCTCAATGGACCTCTCAAGAAAATGCTTCAGCCCCATGCAAATTATCCCCAGCCGAAACCCCTAGTAGCTCCTCCTCTCCCTCGCAAGCTCTCTTCTCTCTATTGTTCACTGATTTGACAAATAAACATTATGTCCATCTCCATTATTCACTTCTCCTTTTATTTTTGCTGTAAGATCTCTATTCTCTTTTCCTATTCACTGACTTGACAGATAAACATATTGGTTTGTCCACACTACTATTCATGCCTCCCTACTCTCTATTTCTATCACCTTTATGTTCTCTCCTCACTGTGCCATTGATGTAACCATTTAACTTCCTGGGCCATTGCTCCTATTCACCTTTTCTTTAAACCTAAGCATGAAATGCAAGCATATGTGTTGCATTGAATGCATACTCTTGTGTTCAACAAAAAATGCAAACGTATGTGTTGCGTTAAACGTATATAGATTGTGATTAACGCAACTTTTCCCAGTTGTGACTGCGTTGCATTTTATTCATTTGCTGCTCCTTAAATGACGTTGTTTAGCTCCTTAATGTGTTCTCGTTTCACTCCTTGCTTGTCCACCTTTCATTATCCAACCATCACTCCATCAAATTCACATTTTCTTTTTTTCTTCTCCTTGCATTTTAATTTTCTTCTTCTTGCTCCATGAAGATAAATGAAGATTAATCTTCAGAAAACGGCTAAAATGTAGTGCATTCGACTCACTTTAATTTCTTTTCTTCCAAATTGTACCTAAAATCATATATGAATTAAAGTGAGTATTTTAAGCAATTTTGTATCGTTAATCGTTAAGTGTAAATGACTAAATGCATTAACAATTAAACACACATCACACACATCAGGAAAAAGGAGTTCCATGCAGGTGATATGGTTTTACTCTTTAGCTCTAGACTTCAGTTGTTCCTTAGAAAGTTAAAATCTAGATGGAGTGGATCTTTCAAAGTAATTGTTGCATTCCTATCTAGAGTTGTGGAGTTGCAAAACGAGCATGGAGAAAATTTTAGGGTGAATGGCCACCATTGTTAGCCCTACTATGGAGGACAAGTGCCCACTGAGTGAGAAAGAATATTTCTCAGAGCCCGTCTATGACTAGAGAGTGATCAAAGTCTTGCTAGTGACTTTTAAAACTAGTATGTATTGTTTTTTTATGTTTATTTGATGTTTGTGTTTATATTTTATTTATGTTAGTTTTTAATTTCTTTGATACAGGAAAAGAATAAGTAAAGTGTGAGCTATGAAGAATACTCGAGCCACCACCAACGCGATCATAAACACTAAACCAACAAGCTTTCTCATGCCTCTTTATTTTTTCATTTATGATTTTTTGTATAGATTATATGTGGCTGTTGTTTGTTGTGTATCACTTTCACACATTGAGGACAATGTGTTGTTCAAGTGTAAGGGAGTGGTATAGATTCTTTGCATGTTTTACATGATTTTTCATATATTTGTGTTAATGAGTCAATTGTTTTCAATTTTTGTGTGAAATAGTGTGACTGTGTGGATGTTTAGTGGTTGGAATTTTATGTGAATTAGCTTAATTTTGAGCAATGTTGTTGAACTAGTGATATGTGTTCAAATAACTGAAAATAATAAGCTAAAATAAATGAAGTAGGTTCTCTATCACCTCTGTCTTTACTCTGTCGACTTCGAACATGATATGAGATTTTGTGGCCTAGCACTATCCCTTCTTGTACCATAAAATGGCATTTCTCCTAATTCAGCACCAGATGTGATTCTTCACACCTTTGAAGAACTCTATCAAAATTAGTTAAACACATTTTAAAAGAGTCTCCAAAGACTGAAAAGTCATCCATGAATACCTCTATTATATCTTTTATCATGTCTGTGAAAATTGACATCATGCATCTCTGAAATGTGGCTAGGGCATTGCTGAGTCTGAAGGGCATCCATCTGTATGTAAACGTACCATAAGGGTAAGTGAATGTGGTTTTCTCTTGATCATCAGGGTAGATAAAAATTTAATTGTAGCTTGAGTATCCATCTAAGAAACAATAGAACGAATGGCCAGCTACCCTTTCTATCATCTGGTCTATGAATGGGAGAGGAAAGTGATCCTTCTTAGTCACTAAGTTAAGCTTCCGATAATCTATGTATACTCTCCATCCTGTGACTGTTCTTCTCCACTTTCGTTTGCTATCACCGTCATTCCTCCCTTTTTAGATATGCATTGCACCAGACTGACCCACTCACTATCAGAGATGGCATAAATTATCCCTAAATCGAGGAGTTTAATGATTTCCTTTTTAAGTACCTCCTTTATGTTAGGATTCAACCTCCATTGATGCTCTTGCACCGTTTTACAGCCGTCCTCTAAATTTATTCAGTGCATGCAAACATTCGAACTTATTCCTCGAATGTCAGCAATCTTCCATTCAATAGCTTTCATCCGCTTCTTGATGACCTCCACCACCTTACTTTCCTTTTTTCACTAAATTGGTCGGAGATTATTATTGGTAAGGTTTTACCTTTACCAAGAAAGGTATACCTGAGGTGTGCAAGTAAAGGCTTAAGTTTTAATATTGGAGGCTTCTCTGAGGATGGTAGAGTGGGTGCTTCAGTCCAAACCAATTTGTCTTGATGCATAGGAACATTTTTCCCCTTTATATCATCATCTTCTATAGATTTAGGATTCTGGTGTTCATTGTCATCCTCTGCTTCCAAAGATTTCACTTCTGCAATGCAACTTTCAATTTGTTCTCGCAGTTGGTGATCCAATATTTTGACCTTTATGCATGCACTACTCGTTATTGGATTCTTTAAGGCCTTATTCATATTAAATTCAACCTGATCTTCTCCTATTCGAAGTGTCAATTTACCTTAGTTAACATCAATTATGGCCTTTCCTGTATTCATAAAAGGTCGACCCAAAATCAAAGAGTAGTTCTTATCTTCTTCAAAATCCAGAACCACAAAATCTATTGGAATAATGAACTTGTCCACTCGTATTAGTACATCTTCCACTATTCCCAATGGCGTTTTAATGGACTGGTCTACCAATTAAATTAAAATCGAAGTAGGCTTGACCTCTCCCAGTCCCAACTTCCTGAATATTGACAAAGGCATATAATTGATGCTAGCTCCCAGATCGTATAAGTACTTAGTGAATTCCATTTCACCAAGCACTCAACGTATCATGAAACTTCCTGTATCTTTCAATTTTTAAGGCATTTGACTGGTGACTATTGAATTGCAAGTGCTAGTTAGGGCTACCGTCTTATTTTCCTCCTAAGTACGCTTCTTAGATAATATATCCTTTAAAAGTTATGCGCATTCCAGCATATGTTCTAGCGCCTCAACAAATGAGAGATTTATCTGTAGCATCCTTAGCTTCTCAAGGAATTTTGTAAATTGTTCATCTAACTTCTTTTTTTGTAGTCATTGAGGAAAAGGCAACTTGGGCTGATATGGTGGAGGTGTAACATATGGAGGGTATTCGCTCATGTCCACTTCCTTTTCCTTTTCTTGATTCTTCTCTACTGGCTGGGCAGGCTCCTCTCTTGTCCTTATGGGAGTTCAATTTCCTTCCCACTCCAAAGTTTGATAGCCTTTAGCTGTTCCTCTTTTTTTTTTTCTTGAAGTGCTAGGACCATTTTCAAACTTCTGCACAGAAAAGGCATTTGTCAGTTGACTCACTTGTGCTTCTAAATTATAAATGGAAGATGCATGTCTCTTAGTGACTTGCTCAAATTTATCTTCCAACTTCTTGTATGCATCATCTAAAGTACCAAGCTTATCTAGAATTCTTTCCAATTTAGCTTCCATCTAGCTTGTCTTATCCTGCTGAAAGCTCTATTGCCCTTGAGGCCTAAACTGCCCTCCATTATTGCTATTTGACCAGGAGAAGTTAGGGTGATTCTTCCACCCAGGGTTATATGTATTGGAGTAAGGATTATTACTCCCTCCACATCCGAATTGGGCCCTTATAAAATTAACTTGCTCTAGGTTATCGTCTCTCATCAGATAGTAGCCCACCGTATCATGATCCAATTATCTGCATAGCTCACACTTTAATTGCACAGTCTTTACCGTAACTAAGGATGATGCCTTTATATTACTGAGTTGTTGTGTCAAGTTGTCGATCTTAGCTTACATTTCCATCAACTGATCTAGAGCGATAACTCCTTTCTGCTCCCTAAAGTTAGTAGATTGCCTACTATGGTCACTCGCCTATAAACAGCTATTGCTGGCCATCTCCTCCATTAACACCTCTGTTTCATCGACCGTCTTTCTCATTAACGATCCTCCCAACACCGCATCAATGATGCCTTTAGTATATGGGTCACTCTATTATAGAATTCCTACAGTAGGAATTCCTTCAGTAAGTTATGATATGGGCATCTCCTCCGCAGATACTTGCAATGCTCCCACGCTTCATAAATAGACTCCCTGTCACTTTATTAGAAATTTGTAATTTCCTTAATAATTTCGGTGGTCTTTATTAATGGGAAGTATTTATCTAAAATGGTACGCACCAACTATTCCCAAGTTGTAATGTTAGCGGGGCTCAGTGAATGCCTAATCCTCAATGCGTCTTCCGATATTTGGTGATACCAGAAAGTATCACAGTTCTCAAGAAAACTCACGAAGTGAGCATTCGGATCTTCGTTTGCCAGTCTATAAAATTGGACATTCTGCTGAAGCATATTCAGGAGGGTTGGCTTAATTTCAAGACCGCTTAAACCGATGGTCTAACCACTCCTTGGTTTGTAGGATTAAACCCTGGCCTCGTAAAATCCATGAGGGTCCTCTGTTGTTACCTACCAGGTTTGACTTCTTGATCCATGTTTCTTTGGAATTCCTCGGTAATTTGTGCTTTCTCGATCTCTTCTTCTTCTTCTCACCGAGCTTTCCTAAGGGTTAGTTATAAATGAGTTATATCTAAACCTAAAGTCTCCACTGCACGACTCAAACCCCTTGTGGCTCTTGTGTTCATGCAGGAGCACGATTCCTAAGTAAAACTAATGAAAAACGAAGGCAAAAAATTTAAACTATTCTAATGCCTTAAACTATAGAACTAAGTTGCATTCCCTAGTAACGGTGCCAAAAACTTATTCGCTCAAGGTTACACTTGCTAAATTTTACTAATTATAACCTTAGTAATTACCGTAAATGCATGAGTCGTTCACGTAGTACCTAAGGTGTCGATCCCACTAGGAAGAGAACTAGTCCTAAAATCTAAAGGCAGCTAAGTTCACAATTAATCTAATTAAACAACTAATGCAGAATTTAAATCAATTAATAATCAATATGAGAAATTAAAGTGCTAGAGAGTAAACAAAATAGCAAAATCATAGCCCAACCTAAAATTGACCTAGAAATTACCAAGGTAGAGAAAGGAGATTTTAATTCAAAACTAAGAAAACCTAACTAATTATGCAATTATTGAATTAACAGGTCTAGACGGTCCTAGGGTGAATTACTCTCTCTCGAGTTATAATTCTTAACCCTAATCAGTAATCCCTAATTCAAATTATGAGAATTGCGATCTCTCAATCTGCTATTGGTCTAAAACCTAAATTAGTTCTAAAATTGCCTATTAACCTATCGGGAATCTATGGTCAATCTCTCATTATACGACTCTTCCAGTTTGACTCAATTCTCTACCTATCGATTCACCTAATTCTTATCAGCTCAAATCGATGATTTTTACTCAGCTTACCCTCTCAATTTGTTGCCAAATTATTAAGAATAGAATTGAAATCACAATCAACTCAATAAAAAAACACAATCGAATAAATTTTATTAATCTCAAGAGTCAAATTTTGAAAGTGAGTATAAACGTAAACTCAACATTCACACAACAAATCTCTACACCTATTTCAATTCTATACATAAATAAAACTAAAATAAATGGAAATACTATTGAGAACGGAATCTTGAAGCAATGATAGCGGGAAACCACCTGTTCTGGGAAGTACTTTGCATCTAGCACATCTCCGTGTTTCTCTTCCTTTTTCTCCTTTCTTAATCTCTTGATTTCTCTTTAGGTCTCCCTTAGATTTGACAGAATTTTGCTCTTTTGGTACGACTCTCTTTACTCTCCAATGACTGCCGGAGGCTATCTTATAGTGTGCTATTTAGTCTATAGTAGCCTTAGGTCAAACTCGGGGTTGAAATGGTCTGAAAAATCATTCAAATTTTGAGTTTTTATGTCAACCCGATGCAGGGCACGATCATGGCTTAAAGTACACGATCGTGGCCTGGCTACTTCTGGCTGTTCCTTCTCTGTCATGATTGTGGCCAATGTGCACAATTGTGGCCTATGTCTTTTAGCTCGAAACTCTTCAAATCTTTATTGTTTTTCCCCGTTTACCCTGCAACACTAACACACACATCAAGGTACCTTAAAAATATAACAATTAAGCTAAAAGATTCATACTAACCCATAAAGGACATATAAACATAAAAACTAACATAATTAATATATAAACACACACTCAACTCTCAATTTAACGCTAAATACTTACCAGATTTCACCCTAAAACATTATGAAAAATGCAACTATTAGATAACACCAAAATAACACCAAAGCATGATCCCAGAAAGCATTCCACATCCAAATCAATCTTTTTATCCATTAAAACATACACACAAAGAGAAATTATACTAAGTGTAGTCTCAAACCTTAAAATTGGCAAAGTAGTTCTTCTAATGCCTTTAGTTCCCTTCCTCTTTGGCTTTGCTTGACTCGCCAACTAGAAACATCACAAATACATATCTCAATCCCACTTCCAACCTTATAATTTCAGTTCTTCATAAGCAAAGTCAGAAAGGTAAAGGTGAAGAGAAAATTCCTAACTTTTACCTTGATTTCCATCTAAGATTGACTTGATTTCTTATATAAAAAATGATGGGATGAAGAAGGTGAAATAGAAAGAAGAAAAATCTAAAGTTAAAACCCTCAAAGTTTTGTCCGTCTCCCCTGTCTATACTCCCATTTATGCTCTTTCAAGACTCACAACCGTGCTTAATTCCTATTGGCCACGCATGCTTTATTATTATTGGTTACATACGCCTTAATCCAATTGGTCCACATGTTAACTTTAGAAAAATTACATATTAATCCTTCTTCTTCCTTTAATTCCCACATTGGCCAATAATCTTGTCAATTAATCTCATTCCCCTATGTCTTAATTTTCTAATGGCATAAATTTCATGCAATTTGGTTAATTATTTAGGGAGTTATATAACACTACAGGCTCTTTGAAAATAAGGACACGAGCCAAAACTCAACTTTAAGCTAGAATTTAAAAATCTTATAGGCAGAATAAATTTTTGATTCTTTCATAAAATTTTTAGATCTATGTCTTTAGATTAAGCTCCAATTTAGAGGTAGACAAACCAAAATATAGCCAAATTATAGAAGTTTGTTCAGTGGAATCTATCCATCTAGCAACATACATGTCCCAAATCAACTAACTTAGATCTTATCATGTAAGAGCAACACAATACACATCCAATTTAACCATCAACATTCCATTTGCTTATGGAATAATTCTTTTATCATTTCCCCTCACATCACGCTCATAGATCCAAGCAAACATATCAAAAATTTCCATACATATTTCACATCTAGGTATGTATGCCCATGCTGAAACAAACAAATTACCCATTTACCCATAACTTTTATATTAAGTACAATTATGTCTCTTACTATACTTAGATTCACTTAATTTGTTATGTTCACTTCTTAATACACCCTAGACATGCAATACTTCTAAGGTATATGTTGGGGCCTTACACATTCAATTTTCACAAAATTAAAACAAACCTTAATCAATGTTAAAAAATACCTAAACAATGTTTCTAAGTGTTAATGTTATTGAACTAATAACTTTCAAACAATTTTAATCAAGTTATAAAATTAAAGTCACCGTAATACAACTATTAGGAAATTTAGACAAGATCTGACCCCATGTGCAGTAGAATAATAACAAAACCATTTTTTTGATTTTTTGAAAGTTAAGATCATTTAAATTTTGTAAAATGATTAACACCTAAAATATAATAAACCATAAATAGTAACTTGTATCTTATTATACATATTAATTCTTTTCCTATCATTTCCCCTGAATTATTTTTAAAATTGACTCATCTTAACCACTATAGCCACACAAGTGTCTGACCTCTAAAGGTGTCCATATATTATGTTAAGAGAACTCTCTACAACTATTGCAGAAAGGGTTAGGTAAGGAGTGCTAGCTCCCTTAGAACCTAAGCCTTATTATAATCAGAGTTTTTGGCACTTTAGTAATTTAATTAAAATTAAATTCTAATTTCAATTAAACTATAATTATAATTACAATTAATTCTAAATAGATACTAATCATAGCCAAATAAGATTCAATATCTTATATTGATCCTTATTTATTAAATATTTCATATTTAATCATAAATTTTCCTAAACTTTACAAACAAGTCCAACTTGATTAAAACACCTTTTCTCTCTTCATCCCATTCTTTGTGCATCTAATTAGGTTCCCAAATATGTTGGTAATAAATATAAATTATAATCATAAATCATATTTAAGATAGATAAATTCAACTCCTTTAATTTAACTTTAATTCTCTAATTAAAAAATTTATATTCATACATCAAGATTGGTGTCTAGTATTGCATTATGACCATCCAAATATTTAGAAATGTCAAAGTTATTTTGACTAACTTTTTGTGCATGATTTTTCTGTATAATTCAATCATTTCATCATAGAGTGTTCTTATCAGACATAGAATATCATATTAATGCCTGCTATAATTGAGTCTAGTCATATTAGTTCTTCACCATTAGCAATTGATTCAATTAATGACATTTGAAAACTATTTTCAAGGTGTCATTTTAACTTAGCTAAAGATTTCTGAATCAATACTAATAAAAAATAATGAAATATTCTCCCCAATCATTTTAGGGTGATAAATTATGTATTTATGACTCGTTTACTTATATATAGTTCATGTTATATCCAATGACTACTAACTAAGCTACCCTTGACAAAAGTAGATCATAAGTAATATAAAAACATAACAATCCCTATACGAGATCAATTTGGAGATCTCAATTCAAAATATCACTTATACAATCATTACAATGAGAATTTCCATACAAATATAAGTAATGTTCAAACCGAATTTCTTAAGTGGGACAGTAAACTTATTCTCTAACAAGCACCCACACGTTGGTTTAAGTATCTCTATACTTTAGTTTATGAGAATGATTATTTCCTTCATAAGGAAGAAATATAACATGTGATAGTCTCTTTATGCTTTATTAATGTCCTATCTCAATAAAACAATGGAAAAATTTAGGGATAATACATAAATGTAATATAAATCATATAATTACAATATCATCATAATTTCATTTTTAATATATATTTATCCCATGAACTTTACCATATACATCTAAATATTTATAAGATAAAACATGTCTTTAAACGATTTTGTCACTGATTATAACTAACTGATTGGCTATAAGGTATAAACCAACAAGTCCTTTTTAGCCAAAGTAATTTAACAATCACTCACTTATACACCACCTTACCAATCCATGTTGATGTGGAACAATCTCATGATTTTCAAAGAATAGATTGAATAGAAATTCCTTGTGCGTACTGATTATATTCAAGATCATGAATATTGAGAACAAATATAGGCAAATTCTTTTGTATTGAATTCTCATCAACTAATTATTGTTGCTTTTCAATTATTAACACGTACTCTGGTTAGATTTTGGAATTCTAGCTTAAAACTTTTAAATTATTATAATTCTAGTGACTTCATAAGTTCAAAATGTAGTCACCAACCAATTAACTGGATCACATCTTCTTGGATGTGCTAAACTATTTATGCATTATGTATTCGTGCTTACACTAGGGAGTATCTTGTATGATATTTTTGGAATTGAGGATGAAGCTTCATAAGTAAGAACTTCACAAGTTATAATTATGAGATTAATATTACAATTATATATTATCCTTAAATTGTTTCTAGTCGGTATTTTATTTAGATTGGACATTAATAGAGCATAAAAAGACTATCACTCGTTATATTTTTCCTTATAAAGGAATTAGTCAATCTTATAGACTAAAGTATAAAGATACTTAAACAAACATATGAGTGCTTGCTAGAGAACAAGTTAACTAAACTGACCTCATATCAAAAATTCATTTGGAGCATTATTTGTATGTTTATGAAAATTCTCATTATGATGATTGTATAAGTGATCCTTTAACTTGAGATCTATAATGTATCTAGTACAAGGGTTTCTTTGGTTTGATACTACTTATGACATATTCTAGTTAAGGGTATCTTAGTTGATAGTCATTAGATATAGCATGAACTATATAGAGGTAGCTAAGTGACCAATATAGGATTCATCACTTTAAAGTAATTAGAGATAATGTTTTGTTATTCTCTATTAGTCTTGATTTAGGAAATCCTTGGCAAAGGTGGAATGACATTTTGAAAAAAAATTTCAAATGTCATTAATGGATACTAAGCATAGAGAACTAATATGATTGGAATCAAATAGAATAGATATTATTTTCCTGCTCTATGTCTAATCGAAACATTATATAATGAAAGGATTAAATTATAAAAAAAATCATACATGGAAAAGTTAGTCAAAACCACTTTTACATTCCTAAATATTTCGATGGTCATGATGCATTGCTAGACCCAATTTTGTTCCATAGCTATAAATTGTTTAATTAGAGAATTAAATATAAATTTAAGTAGTTTAATTTATCTAATCATAAATATGGTTTAGATTTATAATTTATATTCACTGCAAACATATTTTAGATACTAATGGTTCATATAAAAATGGGTTGAAAAGAGAAAAATTGTTTTAATTAAGTTGGATTGATTGTAAAGTTTGGGAAACTTTATAATTAAATATTAGATATTTAAAAAATAAAGACCAATATGAGATATTGGATCTTATTTGGGCTCAATTGATATTTAATTAGAATTAAAATTTTATTTCAACTAAATTACTAAAAGATCTAAGGTCTATTATAAATAGACATAGGCTCTAAGGTAGCTAGCACTCCTTGTCTAACCATCTGTACAACAACTTTAGAGTTCTCTCAACATGTTATATAGATATCATTAGTAGTCAGACATTTTTACAGGTACTGTGGTAGAGATGTGCCAATTTCAAGTTGATTCAAGGGAAACAAAAAAATCAAGCTTTGAAATAAGGTACAAATTATGATTCATGCTCTTTTATATTTTATATGTTAATCATGCTAAAGAATTTAAGTGATCTTGGCTTTCAGAAATTCAAAAATGAAAAATTTTCATGTTTGATCCACTACATGCAAGATTGGATCCCATCCCAATTTCCTAATAGTGGTATTGAGCAATACTAATTCTATGACTTGATTAAAATGTTTGATTGTTATTGATCCTAAATTTTGGAATTGAAAATCAAAAACTATAAACTTAAAACTAAATTAGATCGAACTTAAATATGAGAAGTAAAGAATATATTTTAGAAACACCAAATTCAATTTAGAATTGAACTTCCAACTGTATTTTAAAACAAGAATTATTTAAATGTTAAACAACACTTTTGAAATTATGATCATTAGACATCTTTACATAATTAGAACCTAGAACTTGTGTTAAGTGACCGTTTCACGCTTAAACTATTATGTGAAGCAAACTTAATTAGTTTTATAATTCACTAACACACCGCCTCAAGTGAAATCCCTCTGGGCTTGAAACTTGCACAAGCTCACTCTACCTTGTGCTAAATTAATATAGTTAGGTGGTAGGATTTGAACTCACGACCACTTGGTCACAAAGACTTTGATACCAAGTTAAGCGACCGTTTCACCACAAAAGCTTAAGCTATTGTGTGAGACTAACTTAATTGGTTTTATATATTCACTAATAATTTGTTAAAGACTAAACACATTATAGATGAGGTTGATTTAGTTTTGTTTTAGCTGTTAAGAGTTTTTGTATGCTACTATTTGGAAATTGTTTGATGTTTGTGGAGTACTTGCCTTGGTTTAGAAACTTCTGGAGATTCTTTGGTTTTATGAGTTGTCATTTGTTAGTCTTGAAAGTTGTTTTTAAAGAAGACTACAAGGTGGATTTTTATAGTTGCTGATGGCGAGTGGGTTTCTAGACTATTAAAATCTTTGAGTTGCTTACACATGATCCTAATGATTATGGAATATCGAAAATAGTTGTTTGGAATAAGGTTGAAGGGTTGTTATGGTTAAGTTTAAGTTTATGGTTCTAGTTAAGTTGTTGTTAGAGGAGGCTTTGGCGCTAGGCAACGTGAGGTGTTGCTAGGTGTGTTATGAGTTACCAATTGTAAGCTACTAACAACGACTTGTGTAATGGAGAAGTTGGTAAGAGGTGTTCTTGTTAGTTAGAGCAAGCGACATTGGGTTACAGATGCTGGATGAGGGTGACCACAATGACTTGGGAATCAATAGTTGTTGTGCCTCACTACCTTCTATTACTAGTGAAATTGCCAGTGACGGTTTTTTGCGAGGAGTCACATTCATATGAGAAGGGTATAGACAAGTCAGGTAGATGGCAGCATCATTTGTAGGAGCAACAACGGTTATACTGCTAAAGGAAGAGGTAGAGGCTGCAACTTGGTTATATGGAGATGTGACAACAAAGACAAACAACACAACTGTGAGGTTGCAACGATGGTTTAGAGCAGCTTTTGCAGCAGGTCACATGTTGCAAATAATTAATCACAACACGCAAATGAATAAGAAAACAAAAAGGCCATCAAATCACTACTATGGTAAATAAAAAATGATACACTTCGTATCAACAATGTTAATGACAATTGATCTATAGAATGAACAAGTTTTGTTATTATAATTTGTTATATACTGTTAAATAGTCATTGTAATAACTCTGTTAGGCAATGAAATTTTTTCGATATTATCATCTTCTTTATATGTGTCTTTATCTCTCTAAAATACTTTACATGCTAAAAATTCCAAGTACATTGTGTAGGAATTATACGAGTGAGTTAAATATACCGTAACATCTTATATCGGAGTGGACGACCTTTGATAACAATCAATGGCCAAAAAAACGAGAGGAGCGGAAGAACTTTGCCTAGGAGAAGGCATGAAGAATCTACTGGAAGCCCAAATAAGGAACAAAAAGGAAATTAATGACATTAAATCAATGTTTTATCAACTCATACAAAAGATGGGAAAAGAAGATACTGAAGTTACGATAAGAAACCTAAGAGAGGGTGATCACTATACTGTTCCGACAATATTTAAAAAAATCAACTTTCCTACGTTTGACGGAGCAGGTGTAAAGAGTTGGAGCTATTGATGTGAACAATTCTTCATGATGGACCACATACTTAGAAAAATAAAGATGAGGGTAGCTTTTATAAACATGGAAGGTGTAGCCCAAGCGTGGTACCAGCTTATGATAAGAAATCAGAAGGAAGGAGAAATGATGAAGTGGGAAGAACTTCTAACCATATTGAGGTAGAGATTTAACGAGTTTTGAGGATCTTATCAGCGACCTAAAGGAGCTTAAACAAGAGGGGTCAGTGATAGATTATTGTGCATTATTGAATAGTTTTTTAAATCAACTTTCACTGCCTAAAGACTACTTGGTAGGATTCTTCTTGAAGGGTCTTAAACTTGAAGTAGAATTTATGGTGAAGATGATAAACCCTCAAACACTCCATCAAGCCTACACCCTACCTTGAAAGTAAGAGGCGATGGTAGCAGCTAGTGTCCCAGTTTACTTTGAAAAAAGGGTTAAACATAAGTGACAAAAAAGAGGAAGGGAACAATGACACACAAAGGGTGAGTCACATAACAACAATAACAATTTTAACTTCACTCCAACTTCTTTTAAAGATGGGGTTACTTCCCATACAGGGAATCCAAGGGGGTATTAGTAGGTACAACAACAATAAAGGCCCACAAGGAACAAAGGCAATGAGTAGTAACAAATTTGATGATAAAAGTGACAAGGTATTATGTTTCTGGTGTGATAAAAAATATTTGCCTGGACACAGGTGCAAGAAGAGGTAGTTCTAGTTATACATGGTGGAGGATGAGAAAGTCATTGAAGGGGGAACTAGCAAGTAAGGAGTAGGAAAAAAGAATACCCTTCCACCTCAAAATTCTTGTTTGAAGCAATATGGGGATTAAAAGACCAGGAAGCGTATAAGCAATTGAGAATCAGGGTTAATCACCAAATGAAGCCTTTGCACATCCTTATAAATAAGAAATTATCCACAACTTCACGGATGAAAAGGTGATCCAAAAAGGGGGTACAGAGTTACTTGAGTTATCTTCATTGAGCATTACAGTAGTAGGACGTTTAAAATTAGGTTACAGATAAGTGTGCAAAAATTTTACGTAGAAAACGCAAAGGTTGCAGTTCCCTATAAATGTGTTGATCATTAAGTTAGGAGGTTATAACATGGTTCTAAGGGTTTAGTGGCTTGTAAGCCTCAACAATGTCTTATTCAATTTCAAGATATGTACTATAGAATTCCAATTAGATGACAAGAAGGTGAAATTAGTTATTAACCTTAAAGAACAAGCTAGGGAGATTTCAAGTAAAGGACTCAACAAATTAATGAAAACTCTAGTAAAAAAACATTGTTCATGCTTCGTCTTTTATACCCAATGGAGTTTGATATCAACAACTTTCATTATAAGACAATTTTGAGACAATGGAAGAAATAGAAAATGTATTAGCATAATTTAAAGACATGTTCAAGGAACTGACGTAATTACCACCCAAAAGAGAATATGATCATAGCATTCAGCTTAAACTAGGAGTGTAATCTATAAATATATGACCATATAGATACTCGGGAGAATAAAAAGATGTAATAAAAAGAGCAATATTGGACTTAATAGGGCAAGGGTTTATATAGAAAAGCATTAGCCCCTATGTGTCCCTAGTAATCCTCGTAAAAAATAAGATAACTCCTGGCGAATGTGTATAGATTATTGAGAGTTGAATAAGTATACCATAAAGAGCAAATTATCCATTCTGTTGATTAAAGCACTGCTAGAGGAATTAATGGGTTCGAGTTGGTACTCCAAGATCAATTTAAGGCCAGCGTATCACCATATCATAATGAAAGAGGAAGACATATCGAAGATGGCATCCTTAACACAAGAAGGGCATTTTGAATTTCTAGTGATGCCATTTGGACTTACGAACACCCCTCCACCTTTACAGCCTTATAAATGATCTTTTTAAACCATAACTGTATAAATTCTTTTGTTTTCATTTGATAACCTTTTAATTTACAAAAGCGGTTGCTAATAACATATGGAGCATTTCGGAGGATACTTACTGTATTACTTCAAGAATAGATATTCATCAAAGGGAGCAAATGCACGTTTGGAGAGAAGCAAGTGGATTATATCAGGCATTCAATATCCAAAAAGGGGAAGGGAATGTCCAAAATTGTCCACAAAATAGAAATCATTCAATGTTGGCCACCACCTTAAACACTGAAAGAGTTTTGTAGATTTGTAAGTTTAATTGAATTTTATAGATGGTTCATTAAACATTATGAGATCATTAGAAAAACACTTAATGCATTACTCAAGAAGTAGGAGGCAAGGAGATAGAAGTGTAAGGAAGAGCAGCAATAGGCTTTTAAATAACTTAAAAGAACACTAAGATCTAGTCTTAGCATTGCCAGATTTCTGGTATCCCTTTACAATAGAAATAGATGCATGAGAGAAGGGCATAGGGGAGATTCTTCAATAAGATGGACACACCATTAACTTTTTTAAGCAAAACGTTGGTGCCAAAAAATTAAGGGTATCCACTTATAAGAAATATTTCTTAGATATAATTAAAGTTGTTAAACATTGGAACCATTATTTAAATGGAAGGTTCTTGAAAGTAAAGATCGATCACTAGAGATGAAGTATTCATTGGAGCAAAGAATTTCCACTCCCTTTCAACAAAATTGGGTATCAAAACTAATCAACTACGATTTTTAAGTAACTTATAAAAGCAAGAAGGAAAACATTACAGCAAACTCATTATCTAAAATTTCAAGTCGACAAATGTAAGCAATGACATTTTCTCACGTTCAGTTGATACTGACGATAGAAATCTGAGAAGGATGGAAGAAAGATGCGATGATCAAGGAAATCATAAAGAAATTAGAAAAGCAAGAAATTTGATCAGGGAATTATGAATGGAAGAACGGATTATTGCGTTAGAAAGGAAGAATCGCGATTACCTATGATGTTGAACTTAGGAAGAAAATTATAACCCTTACATATGACAACCATTTGTTAGTTTATACCTTATAACCAATCGCTTTGGTTGTAGTTTAGTAACAAATTATTTAGAGGCATTCTTTATCTTATATATATTTATATGTATATGATAAAGTCCATGGAATAATTGTACATTGCAAATGAAATTATAATGAGATTATAATTATGAGAT
>JAOQML010126148.1:0-18426 GCA_027568935.1 Erythroxylum urbanii
TATTCTAATTCCTCTGATTAACACACTTGGACCCGTTTCTCTGGTCCGACCCGTTCTCTGGAAACGGGATGTTACAAAAATAGCCCGTTGGCGTGGTTACTAAGCATCTTCAATGGGAAAACAACACGTTGGGCACCTTCGGTGGGAAAAACAGCCCGTTGGCACATCTTTGGTGGGCGAAATGACCCGTTGCCACAGTAGCTAGGGACGTTCAGTGGGAAACACAGCTTGTTGGTAGGGTTTCTAGGTATAGTCATTACACACCTTCTGTGGGAAAAATAGGACGTTGACATAGTTGTTAGACATCTTCAGCCGAAAAAATTGCTTGTTAGCACGGTCGCCAGGCACCTTTATTTGGAAAATAACTTATTGGCAGGGTTTGTAGGCAGCTTCAGTAGGCAATACAGCCCGTTGGCAAGGTTGCCACGTACCTTATGTGGGAAAAATAGGCCGTTGGCATACCTTTGGTGGGCAAAACAGCCTATCCTTTTAATGGGAAAATAGTCTGTTGGCACAGTCGCTAGGCACCTTTCGTGGGCAAAACTGTATGTTAGGCACCTTCGGTTGGAAAAACAGTTTGTTGACACACCTTCAGTAGGCATAACAACTCGTCGGAAAACCTTCGGTGGGCAAAACAGTCCACAAGCAAGATTGCTAAGCACCTTCAGTAGGAAAACAAGTTGTTGGCACACCTTTGGTTGGCAAAATAGCATATCGACATGGTCATTATGCACTTCAGTGGGAAAAATAGCCTATTGGGCACTTTCACTAGGCACCATCGATGGGTAAAACAACCCGTTGACACAAATGTGGTAGGCAATATAACCCGTTAGCATGGTTGTTAGGCACCTTATGTGTGAAAAACTTTCTGTTGGCCACCTTTGATGTGGAAAACAGCCCATTAGTACACCTTCAGTAGGCAAAACAGTCAGTTGACACATCTTCGGTGGGAAAAAATGCCCGTTGGCACAGTCACTCGGCACCTTCGATGGGAAAAGTAGCCTGTTAGCACACCATTAGTGGGAAAAATAGCCCGTTGATAGGGTGGTCGCGAGGCACCTTCTATGGGAAAATAGCCCATTGGCACATGTTTGGTGGACAAAATAGCCCATTGGACACCTTCGGTGGGAAAACAACTTTTTGGAACATCCGCCAGGCATCTTCGGTGGGAAAAAAGACCCATTGGCACAATTTTGGTACGCAAAACAACCCATTGGCATACCTTTGGTGGGAAAACAACCTGATGGGGCACCTTCGGTAGGCAAAATAACCCATTGGCACAATTTTGGGGGGTAAAATAGCACGTTGGCACAATCGCCAGGCACCTTCGGTGGGAAACACAGCTCATTGGCATGGTCACTAGGCACCTTAGGTAGGAAACACTATCCGTTGGGCACCTTTGGTGGGAAAAATAGCCTGTTGGTACACCTTTGGTGGGTAAAATAGCCCATTGGCACATCTTTAATGGGCAAAACAACCTATTGGCATAGTCACTAGGCACCTTCGGTGGGAAAAACAACCCATTGTTAAACTTTTGGTGGGCAAAACAGCCGGTTGCCACAGTCGCTAGGTGCCTTTGTTTGGAAAAACAACACGTTGGCACAGTCGCTAGACACCTTCAGTGGGAAAAACAACCCATAATAGGGTCACTAGGCACCTTTAGTGGAAAAACAACTCATTGGTAGGGTTTCTAGGCATCTTTAGTAGGCAAAACAACCCATTGGCAGGGTCACTAAGCACCTTTGGTGGGAAAAATAACTAGTTGGCACAGTCACTAGGCACCTTTGGTGGGATAAAACAACCCATTGGTATACCTCCGGTAGGGAAAACAACCCATTGGCATACCTCTAGTAGGCAAAACCACCCGTTGGCATACCTTCGATGGGCAAAACAACCCTTCGGTAGGGTCGCTAGGCACCTTCGATGGGAAAAACAGTCCGTCAGCACACCTTCGGCATGTAAAACAGCCTAGTAGTAGGGTGGCTAGGCACCTACATTAGGAAAAAAGCCTGTTAAGCACATTCAGTGGGAAAAATAGCCTATTGGGAAAGCTTCGGTGGACAAAATAGTCATTTGAGCACCTTGGGTGGGAAAAAAATCCTGTAGGTATGTTCGCTAGGCACATTTGATGGGAAAACAGCCCTTGACACACCTTCGATGGGCAAAACAACCCTTTGGCACTATCTCTAGGCACCTTTGGTAGGAAAACAACACGTTGGGCACGTTCAGTGGGAAAACAACTCGTTGGCACCCCTTTGTTAGGCAAATAAGCTGATTGGCACAATTGCTAGGCACTTTTGGTAGGAAGCAAAGCTCGTTGGTACACTTTTGGTGGGCAAAATAGCCCAGTGGGATTGTTGCTACACGCCTTTGATGGGAAAACTAGCAAGTGGCACAGTCGTAAGACACCTTTAGTGGGAAAAATAGGCTACTGGCAGGGTTTCTAAGCACCTTTAGTGGTCAAAATAGCCCATTGGCAAGGTCTCTAGGCATGTTCTGTGGGAAAAATAGTATGTTCGCACGGTCGCTAGTCACCTTTGGTGGGAAAAGTAGCCCATTGGCACAATCACTAGGCACCTTTGTTAGGAAAAATCGTCCATTGGCCACCTTCGGTGGAAAAAATAGCTCGTTGGCACACCTTTGGTAGGTAAAATAGCCCATTGGCACATCTTTGATGGATAAGCCCTTTGGCATCTTCGCTAATCACCTTCGCTTGGGAAAACAACTTGTTGGCACACCTTCGGCAGGCAAAGCAGCCCGATGGAAGGGTCGCTAGGCACCTACGGTGAGAAAATGACCTGTTAGGCACATTCGATGGGGAAAACAGCATGTTGGCAAAACTTCGATGGACAAAATAGCCCTTTGGGCACCTTTGGTAGGAAAAATAGCCTGTTGGCACAATCACTAGGCACCTTTGTTGGGAAAAACAATCAGTTGGCCACCTTCGGTGGGAAAAACAACCCATTAGCACACCTTCGGTAGGTAAAATAGCCCATTAGCACACCTTCGATGGGTAAAACAGCCCTTTGGTAGCGTCGTTAGTCACCTTCAGTGGGGATAACAAAACATTGGCACATCTTCGATGGGCAAAATTGCCCGATGGGTACCTTTGGTGTGTAAAATAGCCTATTAGTAGACCTTCGGTGGGAAAAACAACTCGTTAGTAGCCCTTCAGAGGGAAAAATAACCCATTGGCACGGTTGCTAGGCACATTTGATGGGCAAAGTAGCCTGTTGACTAACATTCGGTGAGCAAAATAGCCCGTTGTCAAGGTCACCAGGCACCTTCAGTGGGAAAAACAGCCTGTTTGTACACCTTTGGTGGACAAAACAGCCTGTTGGGCACCTTTGATGGGCAAAACAACATGTTGGTAGGGTCACTAGGCACCTTCAGTGGGAAAAACAGCTTGTTGGTACACCTTTGGTGGACAAAATAGTCTGTTGGGCACTTTTGGTGGGAAAAACAGCCTGTTGACATATTTGCTTGCCACCTTCTGTGAGCAAAATAGCCTGTTGTTCATCTTCGGTGGGTAAAACAACCAATTGATAGACCTTCAGGGGAAAAATAGCACGTTGGCTCCTTTACTAGGTACCTTTAATAGGAAAAATAGCATATTGGCACGATCGTTAGGTACCTTCAGCGGGCAAAATAGGTCACTTGCAAAATAGCCCGTTAGCATAATGGGTAAAATAACTCATTGGCATAGTCGCTAGGCACCTTAGGTTGGAAAAACATTTCGTTGGGGACCATCGGTGGCAAAAATAGCTCCTCTGCACTCCTTCAATAGGCAAAGCAACCCTTTGGCGCACATTCTATATGCAAAAGAGCTCATTGGCATGGTCACTAGGCATCCGATAGGAAAATTAGCTCATTGACATAATCATTAGGAACCTTAGATGGGAAAATTAATCTTTTGGCACAGCTTCGATAGGCAAAATAACCCGTTAACACACCTTTGGTGGGCAAAATAGCCCGTTGGCATGGTCGTTAGGCACCTTCAGTGAGAAAACAACATGTTGGGCACATTCGGTGGGAAAGCAGCCCTTTAGGCACATTCGATAAGAAAAACAACCCGTTGGCAAAACTTCAGTGAACAAAACATCCCCTTGGGCACCTTCGGTGAGAAAAGAAACTAATTGGCACGTTCACTAGGTACCTTTGGTGGGAAAAAACTACCCTTGGCACACCTTCGATGGTAAAACAGTGCCTTGGCACAGTTGCTAAGCACTTTTAGTCAGAAAAATAACCCGTTGGGCACCTTCTGTTGGAAACACAACCCTTTGGCATACCTTTGGTGGGTAAAATAGTGCGTTCGCACGATCACCAGGCACCTTCGGTGGGAAAAAAAATCACTGGTATTCCTTCGGTGGGAAAAACATCATGTTGAGACATTCGCTAGGCATCTTTGATAGGAAAAACAACCTATTGGCATACCTTCAGTGTGCAAAACAACCCGTTGATAGGGTTGCTTGACACCTTTGGTGGGCAAAATAGCCCGTTGGCATGGTCGCTAGGGAAAAATTATCTGTTGGGCACTTTTGGTTAGAAAAGCAGTCCATTGGCTCACCTTTGGTTAGCAAAATAGTCTGTTGGCACGATCACTAAACGCCTTTGATAGGAAAAGCAGCCCACTTGCACACCTTCGGTATGCAAAACGCCCTTTGGCACAGTCACTAGACACCTTTGGTGGGAAAAACAGCCTGTTACACACTACAAGTGTCCAAAATAGCCTATTGACACACCTTCGGTAAGCAAAATAGCCCATTGGCACACCTCCTGTAGGAAATATAGCACGTTGGTATGATCGTTACGCACCTTAGGTGGCAAAAATAGTCTGTTGGCCACTTACAGAGGGAAAAATAGCCCATTAGCATACCTTCGATAGGTGAAACAACTCGTTGATGCACCTTTGATGGCCTAAGGAGCTTGTTGGTGGGTCGCTAGGCACTTTCAGTAGGCAAAACAGTCCATTGGCACACCTTCAGCAGACAAAATAGCTCGTTGGTAGGGTCGCTAGACACCTTCAATGGGAACATAACCTGTTGGGCATATTCAGTGGGAAAATAGTCTGTTGGCACAACATTAGTGGACAAAATTACATATTGGGCACCTTCGGTGGTAAAAATAGCCTGTTGGCACGTTTTCTAGACACCTTAAGTGGGAAAAATAGCACGTTGGCACACCTTCGGTGGACAAAATAACCTGTTGGTACATTCGATGGCCAAAATAGCCCGTCAGCCATCTTCAGTGCGCAAAGTAGCCCGTTGGCAGGGTCTTTAGGCACCTTTGGTGGGCAAAATAGCACATTGGCACAGTCATTAGGGAAAAATAGTTTGTTGGGCACTTTTGGTTAGAAAAACAACCTAGTGGCACATCTTTGGTTAGCAAAACAACCAGTTGGCATGATCGCTAGGTGCCTTTGATAGGAAAAATAGCCTACTTGCATACCCTTTGGTAGGTAAAACGGACCATTGACACGGTTGCTAAACACCTTCCGTGTGAAAAACATCCCGTTGGGCACCTTGAGTGCGCAAAATAGCCCGTTGGCACACCTTTGGTAGGCAAAATAGCTCGTTGGTATCGTTGCTAGGCACCTTCGATGGGCAAAATATCCCATTGGCATAGTTGCTAGGCACCTTAGGTGGGAAAAACAATCTGTTGGCACTTTTAAAAGGAAAAATAGTCTGTTGGCACTCTTTTGGTGGGAAAAAGGCCCATTGGCATAGTCGCTAGGCACTTTTGATGGGAAGAACAGCTCATTCGTAGGGTCGCTAAGCACCTTCCAAATGCAAACAACCTATGGACATGGCTGCTAGGCACCTTCAACCGACAAAACAGCCGGTTACCTAGGTTGCTAAGCATTTTCGATGGAAAAAACACCCCATTGGGCACCTTTGGTTGGAAAAATAGCCCGTTGGCATGCCTTTGATGGACAAAACAACTCGTTGGATACCTTTGGTGAGAAAAACAACTCATTTATGCACATTCGGTGGTTAAAATAGCCCATTGGCATGGTTGCTAGGCACCTTAGGTGGGAAAAACAATCTATTGGGCACATTTGGTGGGAAAAATAGCCCATTGGCTCACTGTTAGTTGGCAAATTTGCTTGTTGGCACACCTTTGGTGGGCAAAACAACCTATGGGCATGGTCGTTGGGCACCTTTAGTGGGAAAAATAGCATGCTGGCATTGTCGCTAGCACCTTCGGTAGGAAAAATAACTCGTTGGTAGGTTGCTAGGCACCTTCAGTGGGAAAACAGCTCATTGACAATGTTTCTAAGCACCTTCGTAGGCAAAACGGTCCATTAGCTGGGTCGCTAGGCGCATTGTATGGGAAAAGTAGCCAATTGGGACACCTTTGGTGGGAAAAATAGTCCATTGGCAGGGTCGCTAGGCACCCTCGATGGGAAAACAACCTGTCGGCATAGTTGCTAGGCACCTTTGGTGGGAAAAACAACCTATTGGCACACCCTAGGTGGGCAAAAGAGCCTATTCACAAGGTCTCTAGGCACCTTAGGTGGGAAAGTAGCCTGTTGGCATAGCTTTGGCATACAAAATAGCACGATGGGCACCTTCAGCTGGAAAAATAGTCTATTGGTAGGTTCGCTTGGCACCTTCAATGTGCAAAACAGTCCATTGGGCACCTTCAGCATGCAAAACAGCCCATTGGTAGACATTCGGTGGAAAAAATGTCCTATTACCACAGTCGCTAGGCACCTTCTATGGGCAAGACAACCTATTGACACCTTCGCTAGGCACCTTTGATGGGAAAAATAGCACAATGGCATGGTCGTTGGGTACCTTCAGTGGGTAAAATAGTTCGTTGGAAAATAGCTCGTTGGCACGGTGGCTAGGAAGCTTAGGTGGGAAAAACATTTCGTTGGGCACCATCAGTGGTAAAAACGACTCCTTCGTACACCTTCAGTAGGTAAAATAGATCGTTGACAAACATTTGATGGACAAAACAACCTATTAACACAATCGTTACACACCTTTGAAGAGAAAAACAACCCATTGACATAGTCTCTAGGCACCTTTAGTGGGAAAAATAGCCCATTGGCATGCCTTCGGTAGGCAAAATAGTCCGTTAGCACACCTTTGGGGGGTAAAATAGCCCGTTGTTCAATATTGTTATATGTGAATGTATTGTCTATATAGGGGAACGCATTGAACAACATCATCCAAACATTGCCGGTACTTCAAGGCAATAGCTGTTTGCAGCATACTATGAGTAACCTAAGATGGTCTCACCTTATTGTTTTGTACATTATTAAACTGTATTGCTATCTTATTGAACTGTACTGAATGGTCTTTATTGTGTACTAAATTCTGGACAATATTTGTAGGAGGCATTTTGATACATGAGAACGATATTTGAAGTGCTGATTGAATGTGAATGCATCTGCCTAAATGATTCTTCTGATTTTTAACTGAAAAGTTAAATGCCGAACTTAGTTCGACGACCACTACTACTGTGACTGTTACTGTAATTGATACTGGGACTGTTATACTGTTATATTAGATGCAAATGAAAGTGATTGAAATTAATGGCTAAATTATGACATGCGCTTCATTCTGATGCATGTAATATAAAGGAGTTGTGACTGATGTTGCTAATGATATTGTTACTGATAAGAGCTTTAAGCTCCTGCATATATTGTTCAAGCCTATAGCTCACTGTGATCAATGAATCACAGACTGACTGACTGAGTCCGATAATTTGGGATACCGTAAAAGCACACAATCACAATAATATAAAAATGAACATGAGTCTCATACATATCGCATCCGCATATTATTTAAATTCATTGAACGATTTGCAAAGCTGTTTGAATGTCATTATTAACTAAGAAATGGTTTATCTGTGATAGTATTTGATACTTGTCAAGTGGGTTTGAACTATATGATTACATATTATAATTGATCTTGTTTTATGACATGAGTGAACCATCGAGGTTGGTTACTCTGCTGAGTTTGCAAAACTCATCAAAATTGCATTGTTGCTTTTTAGGTTCGAGAGTGAGACAATAGCTTTTAAAACTTTGTAGAACCATATTTTTTGTAACTGTTACAGTCAAATTTGGCTCAAAGGTCAGTTAGCTAGGATTGAGGACATAGTTGTTTTTTTTTAGTTTATAGTATTTGGTGTATACTGAGTTGTTTATGTTTATAGAATAATGTTGTATAAACATGGATGATAGTGTACTATATGAAACAATGTAAATTATGGTTTGATACAATGAGATAACATTTTAGGTTTAGAAAATGTGTGATTGATGGTTTAATGTATGATGCCATGTTATGTACATTGGAGGTGAGATAGTTTACAAGTCATTTCTAACAGGCATGTACATGTGTATCCAATGGAAACACGTCACATATCAGCTGGGAATGGGGTGTTACATTTTTATATCAGAGCATGGTTTGGCATCCATAGGGATATGTAATGATATTAAGTGTGAAATGTTGTGGAAATGTCATATGGTAATTGAAGTTATTGTGTATTATAGGTTATCTGACGTAGGTGAAGAAATGGAACACTGAGCTGACCTGAGATCAGAAGGAGCCAGTAGAGAGTCATCGGTATCTCGAATTGAGTAAGTGCCTCCAATAATTCCTGATAGAAGGGAAAGGAGGTATGAGAAACTGCGAAAGTAAGGAGTTATAGATTTCTATGGCAGTACAGACCCTGTAGAAGCTAAAGGATGGTTAGAGTGGATAGAACGAGTATTTGATTAGATGGATTGTGAGTCAGACAAAAAATCTAACTATGCCATTTCTTTGCTACAAGACCCAGCTTATCAATGGTGGAAGACTATTCTCGATTGTACCACTAGGCCATGCACTTTGACTTGGGGAGACTTTCTGAGGGCTTTTTGAGAAAATTATATACCCTAGGTATTTATGGATAGGAAGATGAAGACGTTCATAGATCTAAAACAGGGTGGAATGTCTATAGCAGATTATGAGATTAAATTTAATGAGTTGATGAGGTATGCTTCTATCTTAGATCCTACTGAGGCAGATAAATGTAGGAGATTTGAAGGTGGCTTAAACATGGAGATTTGGACAAGGCTAGCTCTTACTAATCTCATCAATTTCACTGACCTCAAAGCAGCCTCGATCTGAATGGAGCAATTATTAGAAAAGGCCCAGTGAGTCTCAGGGTGGTTCTATTAGGAGGTTCAGTAAACGGCAGACCTAAACATTTAGACCACCAGTTGGATCTTAACAGTCTGGATTTAGACAGAGGGCTGGTTTTACTCAGACTAGGAATAATAAAGATGCAACATCGGGTCATTTGCTAGCTTGTCAGGATTGTCGAAATCAGAATAGTGGTGTATGCTAGAGATTAACAGGAGCCTACATTCGGTGCGGCTCACATGATCATCAGATCAGAGATTGTACATTGATGCCTAGAGCATAGTTTGGTGGGAGTGGGAGTAGAGTAACAGAATCTATAATTCAGCAAAGCCGAGCTAGTGGGATTGGACAGAGAGATTGTGGCAGAGGTAAAATGATGTCTAGAAGTGTTACTGGGAGGACTGAGTTATGGAGCAATCAGCCGCAATCTTAAGCCAGAGTTTATGTCATTATGAGACAAGAGGCTCAGGATTCTCCAAATGTCGTCGCTGGTGTGTTATCATTAGTTACTTTTGAGATTTATGCATTGCTAGATCTTGGATCTACGTATTCATTTGTCACACCACATATGACATCTAGACTGCATTGTGATAGAGAAATCTTGAGATGTGGATTAGAGATGAGTACACCTATTGGTAGTATTATAGTGATTGGGGAGGTATGTAAGAAGTGTCTGATTCGAATTGACCATGCAGAGTTGGCAACAGATTTAATTGTTTTACAGTTGAAGGAGATAGATGTTATCTTAGGCATGGATTAGCTCACTGCTCTTTGGGCCATCATGAACTGCTATACGAAGGAAGCAATTTTAAAGACTTCTAATCAACCAAAAGCAGTATTCAGAGGCATTAGCCAAATGGTGCTAACCAGACTGATTTCATTTATTAGTGCTTTGAAGTTAATATATGGTGGATGTGAGGCCTATCTGGCACGTGTCTTTGATACTCGAGCTGAACAAAGTGTACAGGATATTCCTGTGGTTAAGGAATTCTTAGACATGTTTCCCACTAAATCACCTGGTTTGCTTCTAGATCGAGAAACAGAGTTCACATTTGATTTAGTTCTAGATACTGCTCCTATATCCATTCCTCCACATAGGATGGCACCTGTGGAACTCAAGGAGTTAAAAGTTCAGTTGTAGGAGTTATTCAAGAAGGGATTCATTAGGTCCGGTGTTTCAACTTGGGACACTCCAGTGTTGTTTGTGAAGAAAAAGGACGGTACTTTGAGGTTATGCATTAATTACAAGCAACTTAATTAGGTTACATTAAATAATAAATACCCACTGCCTAGAATCGATGACTTGTTTGACCAATTGCAAATTACTAAGCTTGATTTGAGATCTAGGTATTATTAGCTAATGATAGCATAGATTGATGTACCAAAAAGTGCTTTTAGATGTGGGTATGGACATTTTAAGCTCTTAGTAATGTCATTTGGGTTGACTAATTCCCATTTGCATTCATGGCATTGATGAACAAGATATTTCAGCCCTACTTAGACTGGTTTGTAATTATGTTCATTGATGACATTCTAGTGTATTCTAGAAGCGATGAGGAACATGCTGAACATTTGAGAATAATTTTTGCAGACTATGAGAGAAAAACAACTATATGCCAAATTCAGTAAATGTGAATTTTGGCTTAATCAAGTGGTATTTCTGGGTCATATAGTAAGGGGACATGGTATTCAGGTGGATCTAATGAAAATTGGACCAGTAATGAGATAGGAGACACCAAAGAATGTATTAGAGATCCGGAGTTTCCTCAGATTAGCTGGTTATTACCGGAGGTTTGTAGAGGGGTTTTCTTTAATCTCAGCCCCTCTAACTAAACTTCTGAGGAAGAATGTGGCATTTAGATGGAATGATGAGTGCCAGAGAAGTTTTAAATAGTTGAAACATCGGTTGACTATAGCGTTAGTGTTAACTACTCCATCAGGATTCTGGTGGATATATGGTATATAGTGATGCATCACATCAGGGATTGGGATGTGTATTAATGCAGCATGGCATGGTAATTGCATATGCATCAAAACAATTAAGTTCTCATGAGATGAATTACCTAGTACATGATTTAGAACTTGAAGCAGTAGTTTTTTGCTCTAAAGATTTGAAGACATTACTTATATGGCGAGACATTTCAGATATACACTGATCATAAGAGCTTGAAATATCTATCAAGCCAGAAGGAGTTGAACATGAGACAGAGAAGATGGATAGAGTTACTGAAAGACTATGATTACATAATTAAGTATCATTTGGGGAAGGCTAGTGTAGTGGCTGATGCTTTGAGCAGAAATTCGAATACTAATGTAGCTCATATTCAGTTATTGAGGTTACCAAGACTGATTCAGTTGAGAGCTTTGAATGTAAAGCTTAATCTAGAGCATAATGAAGCATTGACAGCTACATTGAAACTGAGGCCAATGTTACATGATCGGATCAAAAAAGTGCAGAGTAAAGATCCTAAAATGGTGAAATTGATTGAGAAGGTTAAGAAGAATGCAGATTCTAAGTTTGAATTTAAGGATGATACATTGTGGCTAAAGCAGAGACTATATGTGCTTAACGTTGATGATCTGAGGAAGAAAATTATAGAAGAAGCTCATGTGGCCGCTTATGCTATATATCCTGGTACTACCAGGATGTATAACACACTGAAACATCATTTTTGGTGGCCTGGAATGAAAAAGCACGTAGCAGAGTTTTTTTCTAAATCTATAACATGCCAACAGGTTAAGGCTAAGCATTAGGCCCCAGTTGCAAAATTGCATTTGTTACCTATTCCAGAGTAGAAATGGGAACAAATTACTATGAATTTTATAATGGGATTGCCTACGACTCCGAGGCAAAATAATGCGATATCGGAGATTTGTGACTGAGATTGTGAGACTGACTGGGGTTCCAGTGTCTATTGTATCAGATAGGGATCCCAAATTTACTTTGAGATTCTGGAAAAGCTTACAATCAGCTATAGGCATACAGTTGAATTTCAGCACAGAATTTCATCCTCAGACAGACAGACAGAGTGAGAGAACTATCAAGACTGTTGAGGATATGCTTAGAGCATATGTATTGGAGTTTCAGGGAGGTTGGGATCAATACATAGCATTGATTGAGTTCGCATATAACAATCATTATCACAGTAGTATTGGGATGGAACCATATGAGGCATTGTATGGTAGGAAGTGTCAATCACCTCTATACTGGGATGAGGAAGGTTTGAGAATGATTGAGGGTCCATAATTAATACAGGATACTGTAGAGAAGGTGAAATTGATCAAGAGTCCAATAAAAGCAGCTCAGGACAGGCAGAAAAGCTACGTGGATTAGTATAGAAAGGATGTGGAATATAATGTTAGAAATGGAATGTTTTTAAAAGTGTCATCTTAGCATGGTGTACTAAGATTCGGTAAAAAGGGCAAGTTAAGCTTGAGATACATTAGTCCTTATGAGATTATTAAGAGAATTAGACCTTTAGCATATAAATTAGCTTTGCCTAACAAGGATGTATCAATTGCATAATGTGTTTCATGTCAGTATGTTAAAAAGATATAGATCTGATCCTACCCATGTATTACCGGCTCAAAATAGTTAGATTGATAGTAACTTGAGTTATATTAACGAGCTGATCAAGATAGTGGGTTATAAGACACAGTAGTTGAGAAACAAAGTGATTCGATTAGAGAAAGTTCGTTGGAGAAATCACTCGACTGAGAAAGCAACATGGGAAACTAAGCATCATATGAGGCGAAAGTATCCCCACCTATTCGAATTATCAGGTAAGAATTTTGAGAACAAAATTTTTATTAGGAGGGGAGAATTGTAACATCCTGTCACTTGAATTAGGGTCAAAATGATGATTATTAGAGATTAATGAGAAATTAGGAAGCATAACTCATGTTTATGCATAATGTGGCATACGCATACAAAATATTATTGATCTTACAAATTACAATTATTTGTACATGCATTCATTGACATTTTACTAGTATTATTAATTGTTAAAAATGCAATTAAAATGTTGATTGTGAATTATTTGCCTTAAAATTTTATTTGGAGACTATTAGTATTATTTCGAAATTTTTGGTGAATTTTAGGATTTTCTAAAAATTTGGGATATTTTTTACTAGGAAAAGATATGACACATGGCAGCCTTATATGCATGACAAATGGGTTACATGAATAGGTGCCACGTGTGAGTTAAAACAAAAAAAATAATAATAACATTTTTTCAGCTCACTTGTTTCAGTGTAATTTTTCTCTCCTTTATTCTGCACTGAAATCACTAACATTAAACTCCCTCTTCTTACTCATCCATCACTGAATCACTTATTGGCTTGTGTTTGTGTATTGGGCAATTCATATACTACTTTTTTCTCCTTATTTTGCTTCCGCCAAAATCTCACTATACTAGAGATTTCATTTTTGCAACCACCGAAACCTATTCTTCAAATCTCACTACTGAAAGTTTTCTGAACTCAAGTAAGTTATGTTTAAGTTTTCTGGATGTTGTGTAAATAATTTTGTTGATGGCTAGTGTTAGAGATGAATACATGCATGAGAAGGTAAGCAGTAAAGTTTCAGTGAATGCATGTGTCAAATGACTTATAAGAGAAATTGAATTTGTGAATGTGGGAAAATAGCAGAAAATGTATTGAGTGCTTGTGATACTCTGAATTGAATAGAGATTATTGATGTAGTTATAATTACAAAAAATATTGATGATTCACATGGCTCTGTTATTTTGCTGTATACTTACATGAATCTTTAGAAATGGAAAATAAATGCAAAAAAGGATGAATAGCCATGTATAATTTCAGGTTGTGATGCTTGTGTTTGATTTTGCACTTGAGTTGGTTTTGAGTTAAGGAAAAAGATCTAAAATGAAACATTTAAGATGAAATTAAGTTGTTGATGAAAATGAGAAATGCAAAAAAAACAAATGAAAAGTGCAGTTAATGAATATGCTCTGTTTCTGTCTTATGTTTGGGAAATGTTAGGGATGGATTTATGTGAGTTTAAAGCTAAAGAAAACCTAGAGTATAATGAAGTGTTGTGTTTTAAGGAGTAAGAGGATAGAAAACGTGGAGTGAGGAGGGAAAGAAAAAGAATTGGAAAAGTGTAGAAAGTTGGGAAAAAACGCAGTAGTGAGAGAGAGGAAATAAATGAAACTTCGGATTTTAATGTTTGAAGTGTAACTTTGAGTCTAACTTATTTAAAGGTTTTACTAAATATATAAATGTATACTAGATGTGTTAGAAGTGTGTAAATCTAGAAATGGAAGAAAATGAAAGAAGAAGAGAAGTGCAGTTCGGTGAAGAAGATGAAGGTTTGAGTTTTAGAGAGAGAAAAGGTGGTGGATACATGTATGAATTATGAACTAGAGTATTTCATTGAAACAGCTCTAAGGCTTTTGACTATAACTTTTGCATCTGAACTCTAAATGACTTGATACTTAGATAAATGGATTCCTAAGAAAATTTTCTTTCTCTCTATAAAAATGCAGAGCTATCTGACTTTATTTGAAAGTGATTGATAAGATGAAAGTGTGGAAGTCTACTGGAATGTTATGAACTGGAGCATTTTTGTGAATATGCTTCGGTATTATGATTATAACTTGATCTGTAGATTTGTAAATGATTTTATTCTTAATTCAGATTAAACTATAGATGTATTTTTACAACTTTCTATAAAAAGTCAAATTTTAATTCTATCTCTAAGACTGTCAAAATAGGCATGAAATTGAGTCCTAACCTAGGTTGTAGCACTACCAGGGACAGAAAACATCTCCTGTGATTGTTAAATAAAATGCATTGATGTAGATAGAATTAGGCTAAGGTTTCTAAACCAAAGTTGTATTTCATTCTCTTAGATTTAAATTGGTATAAGGTTTGTAATTTTTAGAGATAGGAATTGAGAGATATGGGTTAAACAACTTGAATGCATAATCATACATTAGCCAAAATTTCAAAAGTGGACAGTCTGTGGTAGTTTGAGCATAACTCATAGAATAATGAACCAAATTGAATGCTCTTGATATCAATAGAGAATTAATACATAGCAGAATAATTGTTTAGAAGGAAGTGTTACCAAATTCCTACATTTTCTAATGAAATTTATTGTACAAAATAGACCCACAAGTATATCTTTAAACAAATCTGAGTTAATAAATTGAATGTGGATATACAAATGATTATTTTGACTAAATTGATGACAAGAAACCCAGAATTGTCATGAACATGCATTGTACATATTCAGTATACATGAATGTGCATAATGTGCAATATTGTGATATGTCAATGTATTGTCTGTATAAAGGAACGCATTGAACGACAACATCCAAACATTGCCAACACTTCAAGGTAATAGCTATTTGGAGCAAACTGTGAGTAACCTAAGATGGTCTCACTTTATTGTTTTGTACATTATTAAACTGTATTGCTATCTTATTGAACTGTAGTGAATGGTGTTGATTGTGTATTGATTTTCATACAACATTAGAACTGCTGATTGAATGTGAATGCATCTGCCTAAATAATTCTTCTAATTCTCAACTGAAAAGTTGAATGCCGGACTTAGTTCAATGACCATTGCTACTGTGATTGTTATTGTAATTGATACTGGGACTGTTATACTATTACATTACATACAAATGAAAGTGATTGAAATTGATGACTAAATTATGGCATGCACTTCATTCCGATGCATGTAATATAAAGGAGTTGTGACTAGTGTTGCTAATAATACTGTTACTGATAAGATCTTTAAGCTCTCGCATATGTGGTTCGAGCCTATGGCTCACCGTGATCAATGAATCACAGACAGAATGATTGAGCCCAATAATTCGGGATACCATAAAAGCACACAGTCACAACAATATAAAAATGAATGTGAGTCTCATACATATCGCATCCGCATATAATTTGAATTCATTGAATAATTTGCAAAGCTGTTTGAATGTTGCTATTAACTGAGAAATGATTTATCTGTGATAGTATTTGATACTTCTCAAGTGGGTTTGAACTATATGATTACATATTATAATTGATCTTATTTTATGATATGAGTGAACCATCGAGGATGGTTACTCTGCTGAGTTCGCAAAACTCATCAAAATTGCACCATTGCTTTTCAGGTTTAAGAGTGAGATGACCTAGCTTCTAATACTTTGTAAAAGCATATTTTATGCAACTGTTACAGTCATATTTGACTCAAAGGTAGGCCAGTTGGGATTGAGGACATAGTTGTTTTTTTTAGTTTATAGTATTTGGTGTGTATTGAGTTGTTTATGTTTATAGAATAATGTTGTATAAACATGGATGATAGTGTACTATATGAAACAATGTAAATTATGGTTTGATACAATATGATAACATTTTAGGTTTAGAAAATGTGTGATTGATGGTTTAGTGTATGATGCCATGTTATGTACAGTGAAGGTGAGATAGTTTACATGTCATTTATTACAGGCATGTACACGTGTATGCGATGGAGACAGGGGCACATATCAGTTGGGAATTGGTTGTTACAGCTAGGCACCTTCGTTTAGAAAAACAACACATTGGCAAAGTCATTAGACACCTTTGGTAGGAAAAACAGCCAGTTGGTAAGGTCGGTAGGCACCTTCAATGGGAAAACAACTCGTTGGCAATGTTTCTAGGCACCTTTAGCGGGCAAAACAACCTATTGGCAGGGTCACTACACACCTTCTGTAGGAAAACAGCCTGTTGGCAAGGTCGCTAGGCACCTTTGGTGGGAAAATAGCTGGTTGGCACGATCATTAGGCACTTTTGGTGGGAAAAGCAGTCCATTGGCCAGCTTCGATGGGAAAAATGACCCATTGGCGTAACTTTCATAAGCAAAACAGCTCATTGGCATACCTTCGATGGGTAAAACAGGCCTATAGCAGCGTCGCTAGGCACCTTCGGTGGCAAAAATAGCCCGTTGGTATACCTTCGATAGGCAAAACAACTTGGTGGTAGGGTCACTGGGCACCTACGTTGGGAAAAAAGCCCGTTGGGCACATTTGGTGGGTAAAACAGCCCGTTGGGAATACTTTGATGGACAAAACAACCACTTAGGCTCCTTGGGTGGAAAAAACAGCCTGTTGGCATGTTCACTAAGCACATTCGATGGGAAAAAATAGCCCTTGGCATACCTTCGGTGGGCAAAACAGCCCCTTGGCACTGTTTCTAGGTACCTTCGGTAGTAAAACAACATGTTGGGCACCTTCGGTGGGAAAAACAACCCGTTGGCATACCTTTGTTAGGTAAATTAGCCGATTGACACAGTGTTAGGCACCTTTGGTGGGAAACAGAGCTTGTTGGTACACGTTTGGTGGGCAAAATAGCCCGGTGGCATAGTCGTTAGGCACCTTTGATGGGAAAAATAGCACGTTGGCAAACTTGCTAGACACCTTTGCTGGGAAAAACAGGTTGTTGGCTAGGTTTCTAGGCAACTTTAGTAGGGAAAACAATCCATTGGCTAGGTCCCTAGGCACCTTCTGTGTGAAAAATAGCCTATTGGTAGGGTCACTAGTCACCTTTGATGGGAAAGGAAGCCTTTTGGCACGATCATTAGGCACCTTTGTTGGGAAAAACAGTTTATTGGCCATCTTTGGTGAGAAAAATAGGCCATTGGCAAACCTTCGTGAGGTAAAACAACCCATTGGCACATCTTCAATCAGTAAAACAGCCCTTTGGCAGCGTCGCTAATCACCTTTGCTTAGGAAAACAACTTGTTGGCACACCTTTGGTGGGCAAAATAGCCCGTTGGAAGGGTCGCTAAGCACCTACGATGGGAAACGACCCGTTGGGCACATTTGGTGGGAAAAGTAACACGTTGGCAAAACTTCGGTGGAAAAAATAGCCCCTTAGGTACCTTTGGTGGGAAAAATAGCCTGTTGGCACATTTGGTAGGCACATTTGATGGGAGAAAAGTCCCCTAACACACCTTTAATGGAAAAAACAGCCCTTTGGCATGGTCACTAGGCACCTTTGGTAGGAAAACGACATCGAAGGGAAAAAAACCCTGTTAGTACACCTTCAGTAGACAAAGTAGCCAGCTTGCACAGTCGCTAGACACCTTTGGTAGGAAAAACAGCTTGTTGGCATACCTTCAGTGGGAAAAATGACCTGTTGACATAGTTGTTAGGCACATTCAGTGGGAAAACAACCCATTGGCACGTATTTGGAGGGCAAAATTGTTAGTAGTGTGCCCTAGGCCAATGGATATTTGTGATTCATGTATTAACATTATGACTTGTTAATAATATATTAT